>CM031919.1:28281054-28587201 GCA_018703695.1 Prunus fruticosa | reverse complement strand
AAACACATATAACGTTAACATCAAATATTGAATCTGACCAAAATATTGGTCCTAAAATAGCTTGGAGTCCAAGGAAAATCTTTAGAGAAAGATAACAAACTGCAGAAACTTTTTTGTCATCGGTTTCATGGAAAAAATGCAATATCCCTTAGAGCTTCTATCACTGCCAATTTTCAGCTTTATAAACCCTTCGTATGCCCAATTTTCCAAATCAAGACGAAGCTTTTATCGTGTCCTTCTGTCTTCTCCTCTATATCTAGAATCGTTCCCATCAATGTGTCAAACACATTTTTCTCAACATGCATAACGTCCAGGTTGTGCCTCAATTTTAGTTCCACCAATATGGAAGTCTAAAACATAGACTTGCGTCGAGTCTTACATACGGGAAGGAGGTCGGTCTTACTAACGTTTTCCCAAACCTGTAAAAAAATGTAAACGGTTAGCTTGCCAATATCTACCACGGACGAATACTTAGGTCTTGCGACGCTCTTTGTTCCCGTTAAAACTCTCTTATCCTTTTCCCGCCACTCGTGGTCCCATGGCAACGATCTTTCATGCCCGAAGGGAACACACTCTCCCACGTTGTGCTAACCAAAAGCCACATCTCCCTCCCGCAGCAGTGGCATGCCATATAACCTTTTGTGCTCCACCCCGACACCATTGCATATGCGGGAAAATCATTAAAAACTCTACAAGAGTGCCGTCGCTCAAAGTGAACATCTTCCAAGTTGTGGATTCACCGTACGTGCGCACACCGTTTGTCCACAAATCCTTCAAGCAATCAACCAACGGCCTTAAATACACATCCCATCACCTTCCTTAGGACCCCAGCTTATCAAAATAGTCATCATCATGTACTCCTTTTTCATGCATCTTCCAGGGCGGCAAATTATAAGGGAATACGAAAATTGGCCAAGTGCTGTGGTGTTGGTTTATACCCTCGCGGACCCAATAAATCCCCCTGGAAAGTCCCAATCTAACATTTCGAGGACGACGCTAAACTCCCGTGTAACATTCGACCGAACTCTTTCCATGCTCCCCACCGCAGAATGCGTATCACACGCCGTCCACCGTTTTTCCTTATGCCATCTCATGCGTGTGGAGGATCCGTCGACATATAAAGTCGCTAATCTTGGTTTCAGGGGCAAATAATGCATGACTTTTTGTGGAACCTTAGTCATTCTATTATGAGACGTCTGTTTTTGAACCTCTACTCATTGCATATAGGACATGGTATCCAACGTTTCATACTCTTGTAGATTAACATGTAATTGTTTTTGCAAGCGTGGATTTTTTAAACCCGAATCCAAGACCACTCAACATCTTCTGCCCGCCCTGGTCTTTCTGCAAACAATTGTCTGCTGAAGCATTTTCCCAACCCAAAAGAATCAAAACAGATGTTCAACATATGATACTTTATTTTTCCGTGCATTAGCTCCACAATCCCAGTCTCAGGAAAAAAGCGTCGCACTCCTGGGGATAACTCTCTGGTTGGCATCTCCTTAAAAGTTTTCAGAAACTGTTCGAAAATCCTACCCGTCCATTTGTGTAGGCAAATCAACTTCACCTTGCTCAATTGCTGCGGTCGATGCAAATGGAAATGCATCATTTATAATATCCTGACTTGTTCATTAGGATCCACAATGGGTTCAACATTGTTGACTCTTGTGGCCCCTGAAGTTGAAGCAATGTCTAACGTTCCCCACTGATGGTTCCAAGCGATGTATGTCTGAATCATTCCATTCCTCACAAAATCGAAATTTTCAATTGTGTCCCACAACGTGTTGTTACAGCTCTAGAAGAATATCTTTAATTCCAGTCGCACCCCTGGTCGTGTGTCCGTGCAAAGTCAATAAAATCTCTTTACTCCATCCAAGTATTCACTTGCGCACCTATTCGGGTTCCTGGATCCCCTCATGCTCATCGTTCCTGGAATTACAATGACAATACAACAATTATGTTGTATGTAACTACAAAATTTTTCCCTTATGCCTCCTAAGGGCCCTATCCCATTTGAAATGCATGTTACGTCACGTAATTTACAGCTACATGAGATGATATTTTAACCTATGAATTTTATCTCCGCATCATAGCTCTCAGCTCTTTAAGGTGTATGGACACACAAAAATAGCTATGTACCACCCCGAAGAATCTACCCCAACACCACACCCGAATTTTCACAATCGAAACTGGAACCCTGGAGCTGGAACTACGTGAGACATGATGATTTCCAAACTGTCCAAATATGGGACAATTCAAGAATTATTTGGACCGTAGTCCGGGTCTCACCCACCATGCGCGGTCCAACTAACCTTTAACGGAACTAAGCTCTACAAAAAAAATGTCCAAGTTAATTTCATTAACCTCATAAATTAACGGACATACATAATTTAACAACATATTATAAATATAATTTCATAAATAAATATAAATGTAATGTAATAAATTTTTAATTTTAAATTAAAAACGACGAAAATACCTTATTTAATCGTTCTCCACCAATCGGTAATTACATATAATATCCCTAATAGACAAGTGGAAAATTAATATTGTTAGTATAAATTTACATTAATAATTTTACACTAACGACAAAAAAGACATATCGAAGAAACTATAGCAGTGGTAGAGGTAATTCAATTAATATAGGAAACGAAATTGAATACCTTTTTCTGGCACAAAATCGTTGAGAGAGAGGAAGAGAGAGGGAGAGGGAAACTGAATCCTTCCTTTTGGATTTTCCACCTCCATGGCTGAAATCGATAAAAGTAGAGATGACTTTTTGCGTGAGTCACATCTTCGTTCGAAAATAAGCATAGTCACGAAAAATTGGAGACTTTGCGTGATGAAATATTTTCGCTGCCAAAAGCCTCTATGGCGGTGTCGCAAAGTGTAAGATGTTTTGCGCGTACGATTTTTCTTCTCCGCGCATCAGTTAATATCGTTCGCGGCAAAAATTTCTTCACCGTTGTGGCAAAAATCAGCCCGCCAGAGACCAAATGAGCGACGATTAGTACTTCCCGCGCGAGTGCCTTTGTTCGCAACTACCAAGTCTACGTTTCACAATAGCCATCTTTATCTTTCCCTCCCCTTCTTCTGCTGGAACGTAAACCCATATTGTTGCGGGAAATATCCTCCCGCGAGCCTAATCGGTCGTGCGCCGGTTTGGCGCCAAAATATTTGTTCACGGGGTTTTTCTCCGCGTTCGTGGCTCAATTTGCATTTGCGTCGTCGCGAAGTAGACCTTACGCCGCCTACGACTCTGTCGTCCGCCAAGTTGCATTTGTGTGGAAAAATTATCGTTACGATCTCCTCACTCGTTCGCGCAAACTATCGTCGTGCAATAGTAAAACGTAGTAGTGAATGGTAATGAACCCCTTGCCTACAACCCCTCATTATAGCATTTCCGTGGCAAATATACATATATAATGTAGATTCCATAAAATTTTAACTTCTTACACTTTTTAACATAAACCAAAATGCTAGAGTAAAATTAATTTTGTGTGGGAAGTTAAACATGTTTAACCAAAAACAATACATTTAATCTATGGATTTATTTGTTCTATAACTCACTATCTATGTAGTTGATCGTAAATTTAAATGTACGTGATGTTGTGGGTGTTGATGAGCAAGCTTGCCAGTTGGTGCACGAACATTTGGGAGGTAATATAAGAGTCAGAAGGTATGTACCGGAATGCAGAAACTTGTCTTTCAAATGAGAATTGCAGCATGTAGAAGATGGAATAAATTTTAGATCAATACTAAACTTGATTTTCGTGATTTTGGTATATTAATTAGACAATGAGAGACAGAGAAACAAGAAGACTCAAACACAACCAACATGCAATACAACATTAAAAACAGAACCAGCATATTACACCCAATCCACACACTATAAAGTATGCATACAGAGTGTCATGCTTACATTTCAACAGTTGATAGGTACTAAAGAAATGGAGTACACTTTCAAACTAGAGAGAATAGAAAACTTCAAACTCAAAGATTGATGATGCTTTAACAATAACTTGGAGAGATCCTCTGAACTCCTTTGATGTGAAACTGAGACCTGCATTGCATCTCATAGAACTTCAACATGACAACTCTCTAACCACATTCGAAGATTTTAAACCTATAGCCGCACGGCTATACTCTTTAAATATATTTCAAACAAACACGAAGCTTGGCACTGGGAGAGGACGCAGCTTGCAATGGCAAAAACTATTTTCAATCTCTATGTGATACTGGACGGTGGTAAAGACTTCTATTTGCTTGGTTCTAATTTTGAGAGCTATTTAGAGGCTCAGGTAATTATTTCTGTTTACTTGGCAGTCCCAACCCAAGGCATATATATGCATTTTGAGTTTGGTGTTGTATAACTTACTATGTGCGTGGGATTTGAATCTATATGACTACAGGCTGCCGCCGATAAAGCATTTGCGGATCCAAATAAGTGGACTCAGAACTGAGCATCCTTAGCACAGTTGGGTCGAGGAGATTTAGTAGCGAAGAACAATCCGAGACTACGCAGAGAAGACTTGGGGAATTGAACCATGCAGATTCCCTTCTAATGTCTAGCTCACCCTCATCCATACCCAGGAGTAACACTTTACAGATTTGAATGGAAATATATCGGAAAAAATTTAAATTCTCATTCCCCAATATCGCTTGTATAAAAAATAATTGAAGAAATAACTGTAGACCAATGGACTAAAGTGGTATTTTAGCCCTAAACCCTAAAAATGATATGACAAAATTGTATATTTAAGAAGATAGCCTGCGGCTGTACATTCTAAATACATTCGAATATTTTAAAGGTATAGCCGTAAGGCTATACGCCTTAAATACTAATACATTCGAATATTTTAAGATTATAGTCGCGTGGCTATACGCTTTAAATATATTCAAAATGAACACGAGCTTGCACCTCGCAGAGGAAAGATCGCAGCCACAGCCATTTCGCTTCTCCATCAACTCAAGCTTCCATTTCTTCAGTTTCGGCTGCTTCATCCTCTCGGGTTCGGCACCCAAAAAGGACCCAACCCACCTAGGAGGCCCGCCCACCGCCTAGCTCCCGCCCACCGCCTTGCGCCCGCCTAGCCGCCTAGCCACCCGCCTAGGCCCATTTCTGGAACGTCTGCGATCGACTGAAGTCTAAAACCCGAAATTGAAAAAATTTTGCTGCAAATTTGAGCATGTCATAATTGGATTAATTGGCTATATTTCAGGGGAAGAACTGTACTGGATACCCAGGGATTAAGGCTCGTGTGGTTTCGTCAGCGGGGATGTTTGTGGAAGAGAATATACATATGTGTTCTCCCTGAGGCAAAGCTCCAGGTTTTTGGCACTAAATGAGGATGTTATTGTACTATTGAAACAATTTATGGAAGCGAGGAAACCAGTTGCATCCATCTGCCATGGCCTGGAAATTTAAGTTGCTGCGGTGTTCTGAGGTTTGGTTCTTAAAGAAAAAAACATATTTCCTACCTGCATTTAGTGGTTAAACGTTTGCCACTAAAACATTAATATAATGCTACTTATTAAAGAAAAAGTAAAAACAGATTGAAATACTTTATCGATTGTACTTGAAAAGGGATAAGATAAAATAAAACATGTTACAATTCTAAAGTAATTAAGCAGAATAGAAAATCTCAGGGAAGAATTATATATACAGTTTGGAAGTTACCTTTTCAAGTAGAAATTCACCCATAGCATCAGATTTGATTTCACTGCTCTTTTGGCCACTTATGATTTCAAGGACAACCACACCATAACTATATGTATCCACCTTTTCTGACAATTGGCCATGAATTGCATATTCAGGTGCTGTGTATCTCCTGCGAGTGTCACACAAGATCAAATAAGTGGAGTCGCCCTAGTGTACCGGCCATGTATATAGTAGATTTATATAAGTTTATTTGTGTGGATAGAACCGTAAGTAGGGCAAAACAAAAGACCGGTATAAATATCGTACAAGTGTAATGATCATATAGATCTCCAGGAGGGGTTGATGCCTGTGGGAATTGAAGTACTTTAACTTACAATGTTCCAGCAAATCTGGTACTAAGTGTTGTGAAAATGGACAAACACTTTCACTCACTCCCCTAATGATCTTGTTGTTGATGGACTTTGTGACACACAATGATGGATGAATCACACACAAGACACTTGAGACAACAACCAAGCACAAAGTGACACAAGAATTTATAGAGGTTCAGCAATTGCCTACATCCTCTTGGTGATCCCCTTGAGAAATTCACTTCATGAAAGAATAAGTTACAACTTTGGTTTTACACAGAAAACCCCCTTAGAACTCTATTCTCTCCCCAAGCTCTCTTTTGTCTCACACCCCTTTGCTCAACACTTCGATGCACTTGTGAACACTCTCACAACCCTTGGTGTTTCCCCCTTTGGTGTCTAGACTCTCATGACTACAACACTTCCTCCCTTGATGATTAAAACACCCTTGATGGTATTACAATTACCCTCACCTTTTGTGAACTTAATCACCCCTTGGAGAATAAAGACCATCCCTTGATGAACTTAACCACACCTTGGTGAGATAACCTCCATTGGAACACAATAGCTCCCAGCTACTTGACCACCTGAGATTAACCACACCACTTGAGGAATAAAGAGCACTCCCTTGGTGAACTAGGTCACCCCTTGGTGAACTAAGCCACAGCCATAGCCACACCTTGTCTTCAACTTGCTTTCTCATCTTATAATGTCTTGCTTCATTCCCCATTACCTACACAAACCAATGGACAAGAGATAAGGTATCAGCTTGTCCTCCACGTTCCTTCCTTTAGTCACCCACTTAGACTAAAGGTCAGATCAAGTAGGTAATATACTCCCACTCAGCCTCACCTCCCATTAAACCAGAAAATGGAGAGTGAATCCTTCAAAGCAAGACAACCAATTAGAAATGAGTGCTCTCCCAACTATCCAGGAGGTAGTCCACCTTCTTTTAACTCAAAAGAGAACCATTAATCCCCTGCAATCTTGTGGAAAGCGGTAGCCACCGAAAAAGTACTTGAAAACACGTGGAAAACCATCAAGGACAGCATCAGTGCGACCGGTCGGATACCTTGCGACCGGTCGCGATACATTACAACCAATCTCGGATACATTATGACCGGTCGGGATACCTTGCGACTGGTCGCGCCCCTGATTTCTCCAGGCTTCCACCGCAAAAACGACGGTCGCCCAAACCTTGCGACCAGTCGCGTCCCTGATACACCTGCATCCTTAAATGTGAGCCATTTCACAACACTAAGATGAGTCTGATCATCTGGTGCCAGCCCAAAATCTGCAATTTTTGGCTGGAAACTATCATCCAAAAGAATATTGTTGGTTTTTATATCTCTAGGTATGATGCATACATAAAACTCTTCATGTAAATAGGCAAGACCCCTAGCTGTACCTAGGATTATGTCATTTAGTTGTTTCTAGTTGAGAGAGAGCCTCATTTTGGACCTATTTCCCATGGAAGAAGGAAAAAAAAACCTGATCTTTAAATGAACAAATAAAACAATAACATGTATATGTAAGCATGCATTTAGAGGTAGCTGAGCTAAAAAGCCTAAAATTATTACCAAATATGAATCTGTCTAAGGCTGTCGTTTGCCATGTATTCATATATGAGAAGCAATTCCAGTCCTTTGCTACAACATCCAAGAAGACGAATGAGATTCCGGTGATGAACGTTATTTTAGAGCTCTTTAGCATATAATTTACCCTGTAGACGTTCCCGAATCCTCCTTCTCCAAGTTTGTTTTCTTCATTGAAGTTTTTTGTTGCTGACTTTGTAATTCAATGGTCCTTGCAACTCGGCTGCACCCAATATATCACCTAAAAATGAGTAAATTTAAACAATTGAAGACACGTACAATCAATTTTTTTATGTTTATATATATGTAAACATGGTTAGAGCAGGAGCTAATTGAATAATAGAATATATGCAAGAGGAAATGCAACTTCGAATTCTGTGGTTGTGGCAGAAGAATACCTCTACGAGCAGCCTCGAGCTTTCTTGAAAGTTTAAAATAGGGAAAAAATTTAGCTGCAAATTTGAGCATGTCATAATTGGATTAATTGGTTATATTTCAAGGGAAGAAATGCATTGGATACCCAGGGATTAAGGCTTGTGTGGTTTAGGGTAAATGTGGATGGTTCTAGAAGGGCTGCCACTAATATTATTGGAGCAAGAGGTGTTATCCGTGACTCCTCAGGTGACTAGATTGCCGGGTTTGCTGTGAATTTGGGCCAAGATCATATCCTAGAGGCTGAGGTTTGGGGCCTATATTTTGGTCTAAAGCTTGTTGTTGAGAAATGTATCACTAACCTTGCTATTGAAATGGATGCTGCTTTTCTGTCCTCACTTGTTCAAAAAATCAACTCATTGCAATGCCATCCTCTTGCTGCTTTGGTGCATAGTTGTTGTGATATCATGAGACAAATTGGAAATTGTCACCTTGTCCACATTTACAGGGAAAAGAATTGTGTTGCGGATTGTTTGGCAAACTGGAGTTATAATATGGACTTGGGAATTTGCTTCTTTGATGAGGCCCTTATTGGGTTAGCTCTCTGTTGATGGATGACTTACTTGGTCTTGCTAGGCCTCGACTCATGTGCGGGGTTTAGTTGTTTTCTAGGGGTTTCCCTTATTTAACCAGAAAAAAATAAAAGGCTCGTGTGGTTTCGTCAGGGGGGAACGTTTGTGGAAGCGGACCCAATAGATCTTTGTGGAAGCGGATCCAATAGATCTTTGGTGTTGTATAACTTACTATGGTGCGTGGGATTTGAATCTATATGACTACATGCTGCTGCTAATACAGCATTTGGGGATCCAAATAAGTGGACTCAGATGAGCATCCTTAGCACAGCCGGGTTCGGGAGATTTAGCAGCGGCAGAGCAATCCGAGACTACGCGGAGAAGACTTGGGGAATTGAACCATGCAGATTCCCTTATGATGGCTAGCTCACCCTCACCCTCATCCTCATCCACACCCCAATAGCAACATTTTACGGATTTGAATTCTCATTTCCCAAAAAAAAAAAAAAAATTGAAGAAATAACTATTGACCAATGAGCTAAAGTGGTATTTTAGTCCTAAACCCTAAAATTGACAAAATTGTATATTTAAAGTCCTCATCCACACCGCAATAGCATCATCCTCATCCGCACGGCTATACTCTTTAAATATATTGGGAAATTGGCGGCTTTGCCCCCGGCGCAACTAATTTATTCAATAATATTCCCATTTTGAAATCAAATCACAAATACCCCCTATAAAAACTCCCCTATTGACAGTCTATTGCCCGTCCTTCACTTAGTTTTTGTTTTCTTCTCATTCGTTGCTCTTCCTCTTCCTCTTCCTCTTCTTCAAACCTCACAGAAAATCCACCTCCACGTATCTCACCTAACTCCGTATCCTCTTAGTTATATCTTCCATCTCCTCTCTTTTCTTGTCTTCTCTCTCTCGTTCTCACCCACGATGACGGCAACTGTCACCTCCTCAGAAACCCTAACCCACATCAGCGATGGAGACCTCACCCTCTCTCTTTCGGCCGCCCTCTCCACCTCCATCTCTCACTCTCTGTCACCTCTTTCGACTGCCGTTCTTCCCTCCGATTCAACAAATTTCTCAATTTTTATCAGCTTTCCTGAAATCCATGGCATCTCAGGTACTCAGCTTTTCTGCTTTACTTTCATACCCATATGTTATTTGGGTTTTCTTCTGCTTGTTTCAATTTCATATGTGGGTTGGAACTTTTGGTGCTTAATGTCACTTCAAGTCCCTCCAAGTCAAATTTGAGTGAGATTGTACATAAATTTGTTGAAACATAATTGTGGGTTTAATTTAAAATTTTATCTCTCTTTTTTTAAATTAATATTTTCAGCTTGTGTAGAGAATGTTATTTAAGTAGGATTATACAAAAACTTGTTGAACCAAAATTTTGGGATTGTGCAACAAATATTTCTCTGTTTGTCGTAAGGAATATTATGCTTGAAGCTTGAAGCTTGTCCAGGCTAAAATGATTTTGAATTTTTTCTTTTACTGATTGAATTTATTATCAAGTTAGGTTTTTATTCTGACAAAAAAACAATTGAAGAAACACAATTATTTGGTTCAATGGTCTCTTTGTTTTATAGGAGTTGTGTGATCTAATATAAAGGAACATTCGGGCCACTGAGAAAGTGTTCTGCATCTTCAAGAATCTGTTATGATCTGAATTTGTTTTGTTATGTTTTGGGATGTGATTTTTGAATGAACTACATAACTTGATATAATGAACTACTAAGTGAGCTCTCTGCATCCATAATATTGAATCAGCAATGGTGAGCTTAAGTAGAAGCAAACGCTTGATATCCAGGAAGATAATAATCGAAGTTGAATTGTGCTTGATGTCTACCACTTACTTTAATTACGCTCCTCTACAATGTAGAACACTTTTTGCAAAGTTAGATTGTGCTTGTAGAGGAATTGGATAGTGGATAATGGGTTCACCAATTACAAGACTGCTTTGTTCATTCCACAATCCACTCTGAATTGCTCTCCAATTCTTATAACCTTCCTTGTTTCTCTTTCTAAAATTATGTTTCATTGTTGTAGGTTGTTGCAGGCAGATGTCATAAACCATATCAGTTATAAGGTGAGAAAAAGGAGTTCTTTGATGACCGGGAAGAGTGTAGAGAGGCATTGTAGTATGACAGCCATCATCATTCAGTGTTTTAGATTTAGGCTTACCTATGAGTTATTGCTAGGCTTATTGCCTTAACCTTTGGTTGTTGTTGGTGTTAGTGCTTCATGAGTTTGTTATCTGTTTAAGAAGGCCATGGAAAATGCACCTTGCATATTTGTTGATGAAATTGTTGTTGCACAACAAAGAGGACTTGGAATTTTTTTGTTTTGCCATCACTTTTGCAGGGTTCTTTTTTTTTTTTTTTCATGACGATTGGACCTAAATATTTTGCTTTTGGAAAAAATACTTTTACTTATATTATACATTGTGTTTTGCCCAGCATTTCCCACATAATAGTATTGCTACTATATAGCCTCCTATTGCGTTCTTATTGTCACTGTATTAATTGGTTTTTGCTATTTTTTGTATTAATTGGTTTGAGAGTCCTCCTATTTGCACAATACATAGGCAATACAAGCCATATATGGGGGCAATACCTACGCAATATAAGCTATATACAGGGGCAATACAAAGGCAATACAAGCCATAAGAGTTTATATTAATTTTTCCTAAAAATGACACAAGCTATAAATTGGCAATAAACATACAATACAATGACAATAAAAGGCAATAAATGGTTATACACAAACAATAAACAAGCAATATATAGACAATATACAAGCAATATACACGTAATATACACTGAATGTATATAACGTGTTTTTTCAAAAAAGGATGTGACGTCCTTAATGAAATCACATTTTTACACCCATAATTTCCCAATTTCCCTACTATGGAAGCAATGTTATCTCATTACATCTTAAGATATACATAAGAAAGTGGCAAAAAACAAAAAATTTACATCTCCTCTTAGTCGGGAATTTTAACACAATTTATATCTATCATTAAAATTCTAGGACATGTCCTCTTAGACCCAAATTTAAGCTGAAAGTTAGCAATTTCCTCCCCAAAGGAACGCCGCCACTTGAAACAAGACAAACTTCCATCTGTATACAATGGATAAAAAATGCATATTAGAAGTAAACCATTCAATCACAATGGAAACAAAAACATAACACATAATCACAATTGAAACCAATTTCAAAACAGAAACCAATATCAAAATTCATATAGATTGTTGGCTTTTCTAAATGACCCAATTCTTCATATGGAAAGCTTTCACAAGACAGTACCATTGCAAAATTAAAGTTTACATTCATGCACACAATTTCATACTACTCAATTGCAATATAAAAGTAATTATAAACATGGGTGAAGTGAACGTGTGTCCTTGCAGGCGAATAAAAATACAAATTAGGAAATCAGGAAATCATCAATAGTGCATTTGGCATTGTTCAAACAATTAAAGAAGCACAGTCTCAGAGAAGAAGAAGAGCAAGACAATGGAACTAGATAAATGCAAAGAGCTGTCAACAAACCTTCAAGTTTTCCAAGAACCCTTTTCACGGCACCAACACAACCTTGGCATGATACCAACCTTGAGGATTGTATAGCCTGCACCAAAAACAGATCTAGGATTGAATTACGAAAAAAAATAGAGAAAACAAAGATCCAACATATGCCAACTTTACACTATCAAACATATGTTAAAATATTGGCATTCTCATAAAACTTAAAACTCTCCAATCACTTTCAAAAGAAGTAAAGGATGAGAATCTTGCATTTGTTGGTGGTGCTATTGGTTTCAAATTATGATGTTGGTTTCTTACGGTTAAAACCCACATTACTGTTATTTCATAGAGCATCTATGAGTTTTATATGTATTCTTACAGGCTTGTGACAGGGACCCGCCCCTAATTCCTCCTGAACCCGAGACAAATCCTGTGAAAATTCCGACATCAAACCGATGTCGGACCCACTTACTAAAAATCGAGCCTCCTTTGCCCAAAAAGGAATAAGGGCCCCAGACTTTCTGCCGAAATTTCGGAGAGTCTCCCCTGGAAATTGAACATTCCCCAAAAATTCCAACCTGCATAAAACACATTTAACAATACCAACCGGCAGCATGCACAATATAATCTCAGGCAATTCATCTAATTGGCCTTCGGCCTTCAAATATTTTGAAACCAAACTACCAACAAGCTCTTGAATCAAAAATTACTTCACATGAGGCAATTAATAACTTAAACATAAATATGACAGCCGAAAGCAAAGTTTACAACATCTAACTATCCCAATTTCAACATATGAGGCTTTAGCCTCCTAACATGAACACATCTCGTTCTCACTTGAATCTCGGGACCAACGACACAGTCCGCACCACACTCAAAACACACAAAAGTAATCTTTAACCCGTGACTGCACCTAGGGCCTTACCCTAGGCTGCCTATGTACCCTCGCCAAGGGATCAAGCCACACATAGTTCTCATCTCAACAGTCACAACTCCAATAATAGATAATTATTTACAACTGAACCACTATACATTTCAGATCTATCACAATTTTAAATCCAATAAAAACACATTGAAACATTATCACTTCCTTCCCAAGGCATCGTATTAAGAGACATCTGAAGGGCCTGGACAAACTCCGACGGGCCTGGGCAAAACAAAGCTCCGAAGGGCTGGGCAAACTTCTGACGGGCCTGGGCAAACTCCGACGGCCTGGGCAAAATAAATCTCCGAAGGGCCTGGACAAACTCCGCAGGCCTGGGCAAAATGAATCAATCTCCGAAGGGCCTGGACAAACTCCGACGGGCCTGGGCAAAATAAATCAACCTCCGAAGGGCCTGGACAAACTCCGACGGGCTTGGGCAAAATAAATCAACCTGCAAAGGGCCTGGACAAACTCCGACGAGCCTGGGCAAAATAAATCAATCTCCGAAGGGCCTGGACAAACTTGACGGGCCTTGGCAAAATAAATCTCAAACATAAAACCCATAATCGGGGAGGTACCTAAGGTAGTGCTAATAACACTCAAATTAACATTCTAAGTACCCAATACAAAATCAACAAGATAACACTTTCTCAATTATTGTAAATCTACACAAAAGATATTCAAATGTATCCAAACCCAAATATACAACACAAATACTTCATAATATATCAAATCCATTAATCAAATATATATTATACTTCAAATGAAACATTAAAACAATATGCATAAACTTTCCACATTTGGTCAACTGGGCCCGTAGGGCCCATGACCTCCGTTTTACAATCCAAACGTTCCTATGGATTCCTCAAGGTTTAGGAAACATGTCCTACAAGTTTGATTCAGATCAGACGGTCTAATCACTCACGATTTTACACGATCGAACGATTATCGTAAAACACAAACTTTAAGTTATTGAATCGGAACATCTGGGGCTCTGATTCATGATCCGTCAAATCCTACACGATCTTAGGAATACCTAGATCAACCTATATTAAATGGGAAACGATTGACGGTTCTAACATATTGAACCCGAATAACACACGATATGTAAAATCCGTTCGGGTTCAAACGTTATCTGAATTGAGATCCGTAAAATCCTACACGCTCATGACCACCAGGGATCGCATTGGGACAAAATGCCCCTCTCGATACAGTGCCCACGCGCCTCCACACGCGCTGGCAGCGCGTGGGTGTCCCAAGCGATATCGCATTGATGGAAAATCTCAAATTCACGGCTCCAAACTCCTGCCCTAGGTAAAACCCCTAATTTGGAGCCACTTTTGTTCTTGGACGGAAGTGGCCAGAATTTCAAATTGAACACCGGCTGAAACCTAATTCCAAAATCGAGCTACAAACTCTCAAAATTTCTGGAATCCTATCTAACCAGCAGCTAAATCATGAAAAATAATCGAAAATCCATACCTCACTCGTCAGATTTGGTGGAGAATTGAGGGAGAACGAGTGACCCAAAGTTTCTGAAATTTCCGGCTGTTTTTCTGCAATTTCCGGCGACTGCGACGGTGGTAATGGCTGAGATGGCGCAGGGCTGGAAGAGGAGCTCACGGCGGTCCTTTTGGGACTGGTACCGCCCCACATGGCGGCCGGACGTGACGGCGGTGGGTTGGAGAAGCAACCGACTCTGAGAAAAACGAAGGGGGAGGGGCTGCTCTCGTATCTCTCTCGTTATACTCGGATTCGAGTCTACGGACTCGTTTTAACGTGCTCTACGCAACGGTATAACCGAAGTCGTAAATTTCTTCCCGAACTTAAAATGACGTTTTTGCCCCTTTTAAAAATTACGTAAATATTTATTATCTTCAAAACCCTTAATTAGTGCAAATCCTTTTATTTTTATTGTTTATTTCAATTTATTTTCTCATTCAAATTTATTTCCTCTTAATTTAATTATTTTATTTCCTTTTTCGGACCGGGATGTTACAGGTTGCTCAGTAAAAGCCAGAAGTCCTAATTTGATATATCACCTAAGCGATTTCACAGATAAATCACAATCACAAAAGAGTGAATACACCACTTTCAAGTGAGATTCTATGGTGGAGGTGGATTCCTGTGAGGTTTGGCAGAAGGAAGAAGAGGATGAGGAAGAGACTAGATAGAAGAGGAAGAAGAAGAGCAACAACTGAGAACAAAAAAAACCTAAGTGAAGGATGGGCAATAAGTTGTCAATAGGGAGTTTTTATAGGGAGTATTTGTGATTAGATTTCAAAATGGGAATAATATTGAATAAATTAGCTGCGCCGGAGGCAAAGCCACCAATTTCCCAAATATATTCGAAACGAACACGAAGCTTGCACCTCGCTCGCGGAGGAAAGATCGCAGTCACAGCCATTTCGCTTCTCCGTCAACTCAAGCTTCGATTTCTTCGATTTCGGCTGCTTCGTCCTCCGGGTTAAGGACACAAAAAAGACCCAACCCGCCTAGGAGGCCCGCCTAGCCGCCTCAGCGCCCGCCTAGCGCCCGCCTAGCCGCTTAGCCACCCGCCTAGGCCCATTTTTGGAACGCTGCGAACGACTGAAGGTCTGAAACCTGAAATTGAAAAAATTTAGCTCCAAATTTGAGCATGTCATAAATGGATTAATTGGCTATATTTCAGGGGAAGAAGTGTACTGGATACCCAGGGATTAAGGCTCGTGTGGTTTCGTCAGGGGGGATGTTTGTGGAAGAGGATATACATATGTGTACTCCCTGGAGGTACTCCAGAGTTTTTGGCACTAAATGAGGATGTTATTGTACTATTGAAACAATTTATGGAAGCCAGGAAACCAGTTGCATCCATCTGCCATGGCCTGGAAATTTTAGTTGCTGCTGGTGTCCTGCAGGTATGGTTCTTAAAGAAAAAACATATTTCCTACCTGCATTTAGTGGTTAAACGTTTGTCACTAAAACATTAATATAATGCTACTTATTAAAGAAAAATTAAAACAGATTGAAATATTTTATCGATTGTAATTGAAAAGGGATAAATAAATAAAAAGAAGAAAAGGTTACATCTAGTGCTTTGTATTTTGGTTCTGTTGAGCTGATCTGTTGTGACCTATTAACTTCTCAATTGTAAATAAATATTGGGAAGAGGGAGGTGAGTACTCTTTAAAATCGCAAACGAGATGATATTTTTTCTGTTTCTTTTGATTAGTGGTTAATGTACTTATTTTCTGATTAGGCACTTTTTAGCATGTCATAATTGGTTTAATAGGCTATATTTCCTGGGAACAAATGTACCGGATACCCAGGGATTAAGGCTCGTGTGGTTTCGTCAGGGGGGACGTTTGTGGAAGCGGATCCAATAGATTGTTGTGTCACTGATGGAAATCTGGTTACCGCAGCAGCGTGGCATGGGCAACCAGAGCTTATTTCTCAGTTGATGACATTGCTTGATATTCGAGTGTCATTCTAGGCACCCTTTACCAGGTCAGCTGCTTCCAAGTAATATATGTAATTCCATAAACGAAAGAAAACTTTCTTTCTTTGTTCATTGGCCACATTGTTGGTCTGTGCACCGTGAGAACAAGAGAGAGAGAGAGAGAGAGAGAGAGAGAAAGAGAGAGAGAGAGAGAGAGAGAGGTAGAATAGGCTTTGTATTATTGCTACTACTTTTGACTCTTGGGTTCTTTGAGAAGCCAACTTGGGCTACGCATAAAAAGGGACTTCGTTGGCAGCAGTGGTGCATTAATGTTCCGATGCTGGTGGTTGTGCTCTTTTGGTGCATTAATGTTCCGTGTCCTGTGGAGGACTTTGAAGGTGCTCAAGACAACTTGCATGGTTTCTTCATGCATGCAGCTGTTGGACCAAATTATTTAGTTATTTAAAGAAGGCTTGGCATATAGAAAGTGTGTGGGCAGCATGCCTCACCATTTGGAGGTGCCGTGGGCACCATTGCTCAGATAGGCTAAAACAGAAGTGAGAGACACTTCGACAAAGAGAGAAACACTAGAGAGCATCACCATGATGGTGGAGATAAACTCCTCTTCGGCTACACAAGATGTATGTAGTAGATTCATAACACTTTTTGTGTGCGGATAGAACGGTAAGTAGGTCAGAACACAATACCTGTATAAATATTGTACAAGAGTAATGATCATATAGATCTCCATCAGGGGTTATGCCTGTGGGACGTGAAGTACTTTAACTTACAATGTTCCAGCTCATCTGGTAGAAGCCTTGCCAGCCCAAAATCTGCAATTTTGGGCTGGAAACTGTCATCCAAAAGAATATTGCAGATTTTGGGCTGGAAACTATCATCCAAAAGAATATTGCTGGTTTTTATATCTCTATGTATGATGCATACATGAAACTTCTCATGTAAATAGGCAAGACCCCTAGCTGTACCCGGGATTATGTCGTTTAGTTGTTTCCAGTTGAGAGAGCCTCTTATATATATGTATACATGGTTAGAGCAGGAGCTAATTGAATAATAGTATATATGCAAGAGGAAATGCAACTTCGAATTCTGTGGTTGTGGCAGCCTCGGGCTTTCTTGAAAGTTTAAAATAGAGAAAAACTCCAACAATTAGAATAAGAAGACCTACACCTCCAATAATGATGGCTTTCTTTCTTGAATTGCCTCCTGCAAGATAATATATGAAAAACATTATGCTTTCGGGTACTTCAAAATTAAAGACAAAGTACTTTACTAATACGCATAGAATTGTTAGGAACATCAAATCTGTTCACCAAATGATGTAGTAGGTAACAATATTTCATGTATCCAAATTTGAATTCATGTAAAAGCCTAGCTAGCTAATATATTTCAAAAAAGTTTACATATAACGATGACACATCTTTTAGTGAACAAATTTAATGATTATATGATAAAAATTTATTCTTTAGCCTCATTACATCACTTGAGCACTGTCAGTTGGTCTTTTCCATGCTTTGTAATCAACCACACTCAATTATATTGACGATTGAATGCTTACTTCACTTGAATTTGTAAACCCAAAACAAGAAATTTGTCTCAAAGATTGAAGTGCTTACAATTCTCACATATGGGATTATGTTGCCTCCTCTAAAATTTGGAATTTGTTGAGACTGGAAATTAGTTTGTCAAGTTTACGAACGAACATTAGGCTTTCAACTTTAGTGTTTTGCATCAGCCAATGGTTGGTAGCCTTAATTATAGACAAAATGAATAAGTTTTATTATTGATTAGAGCCACTCTATTAGATTGACAAACAAGAACACACGTTAGGAGTTTTGTAAGAGTGCTTGCAACTTGCTCATTCATTATGGGCTAGAGAACCGACCTGTATTGAGCTTGAGTTCTGGATACAAACAAAATTGCATTAGTGCCCTCGTCTCTAAGTGAAAATAATCTGATAATGGGCTACCTAGGTTTGCTGAATCGTGATCTGTGTTTAATTTACAAATCTTCAAATGCTCTATGTCTTTCTGGTCCCCCTTTGTTTTAATATGTTTTTTTGGTTTTCTGTATTTTTTTTAAGATCTTCTAAAAGAGTATAGCCGCGTATAGCCGAGCGGCTATACTTCTACGATATTATAATATTCAAGTATAGCCGAGCGGCTATATGTTTATGATATTTTATTTATGGTGTATAGCCGTCCGGCCGTACTGTTGAAATGTTATATTTGTAGCGTATCGCCGCACGGCTATACTCTTTAGATCTCCTATTTTGGATTATAGACGAGCGGCTATACTTTTATAATGTTCTATTTTCACGTATAGCCGCACGGCTATACCTTTAAAATATAATGGCCTTCCCAGCTGCCAGACCTGTACTTGTTGCTGCAGGTGCTTATTTGGTGGAACCCGAGACCATGTTGGCTTGTGTTGTTGATGGTAATATAATTACTAGGGCTACATATGAAGGCCATCCTAAGTTCATTAGGCTTTTTGTGAGAAGGCACCATCCAATCATTAAAAAAGTTTAAGTTCAAAATTTCCTTTATATTATTGGATAGTGGTATTGAACCCCTTGCCCACAACCCCTCATTATAGCTTCCGTTGTAGATATACATATATAATGTAGATTCATAAAATTTTAATTTCTTACACTTTTTAACATCAACTAAAATGCTAGAGTAAAATTAATTTTGTGTGGGAAGTTAAACATGTTTAACCAAAAAGACAATACATATAATCTATGAGACACGCAGAAACTTGTCTTTCAAATGAGACACTCAGCATGTAGAAGATGGACTAAATTTTAGATCAATACTAAACTTGATTTTCGTGATTTTGGTATATTAATTAGACAACGAGAGACAGAGAAACAAGAAGATTCAAACACAACTAACATGCGATACACCATTAACAACAGAACCAGCATATTACACCCAATCCACACACTATAAAGTATGCATACAGAGTGTCATGCTTACATTTCAACATTTGATAGGTAATAAAAGAAATGGAGTACACTTTCAATCTCTATGTGATACTGTGGACGGTGGTAAAGACTTCTATTTGCTTGGTTTTGATTTTGAGAGCTATTTAGAGGCTCAGGTAATTATTTCTGTTTACTTGGCAGTCCCAACCCAAAGCATATATATGCATTTTGATTTTGGTGTTGTATAACTTACTACGTGCGTGGGATTTGAATCTATATGACTACAGGCTGCTGCTGATAAAGCATTTACGGATCCAAATAAGTGGACTCAGATGAGCATCCTTAGCACAGCCGGGTCGGGGAGATTTAGCAGTGACAAAAGAATCCGAGACTACGCAGAGAAGACTTGGGGAATTGAACCATGCAGATTCCCTTCTATTGGCTAGCTCACCCTCATCCACACCCCAGTAGCAACATTTTACAGATTTTAATGGAAGGTATCGGAAAAAATTTAAATTCTCATTTCCCAATATCGCTTGTATAAAAAAAAATAATTGAAGAAATAACTGTAGACCAATGGGCTAAAGTGGTATTTTAGCCCTAAACCCTAAAATGATATGACAAAATTGTATATTAAAAGAGCATTATAGCCGGGTGGCAGTACGTTCTAAATACATTCGAATATTTAAAGGTATAGCCGTACGGCTATACCCTTTAAATACTAATATATTCGAATATTTTAAGAGTATAGCCGAGCGGCGATACTCTTTAAATATATTCAAAATGAACATGAAGCTTGAACCTTGCAGAGGAAAGATCGCAGCCACAGCCATTTCGCTTCTCCATCAACTCAAGCTTCGATTTCTTCGGTTTCGGCTGGTTCATCCTCTAGGTTCGGCTGGTTCATCCTCTAGGTTCGGCACCCAAAAAAGACCCAACCCGCCTAGGAGGCCCGCCCAGCCGCCTAGCGCCCGTCCAGCCGCCTAGCCACCCGCCTAGGCCCATTTTTGGAACGCTGCGATTGTCTGAAACCCGAAATTGAAAAATTTTTGCTGCAAATTTGAGCATGTCATAATTGGATTAATTGGCTATATTTCAGGGGAAGAAATGTACTGGATACCCAGGGATTAAGGCTCGTGTGGTTTCGTCACGGGGGATGTTTGTGGAAGAGGATATACATATGTGTACTCCCTGGAGGTAAAGCTCCAGAGTTTTTGGCACTAAATGAGGATGTTATTGTACTATTGAAACAATTTATGGACGCCAGGAAACCAGTTGCATCCATCTGCCATGGCCTGGAAATTTTAGTTGCTGCTGGTGTTCTGCAGGTATGGTTCTTAAAGAAAAAACATATTTCCTACCTGCATTTAGTGGTTAAACGTCTGTCACTAAAACATTAATATAATGCTACTAATTAAATAAAAACTAAAACAGATTGAAATACTTTATCGATTGTACTTGAAAAGGGATAAATAAAAAAGGTTACATCTAGTGCTTTGTATTTTGGTTCTGTTGAGCTGATCTGTTGTGACCTATTAACCTCTCAATTGTAAATAAATATTGGGAAGAGGGAGGTGAGTACTCTTTAGAATCGCAAACGAGATGATATTTTTTTTGTTTCTTTTGATTAGTGGTTAATGTACTTATTTTCTGATTAGGCACTTTTTTGTTTAATTGGCTATATTTCAGGGGAAGAAATGGACCGGATACCCAGGGATTAAGGCTCGTGTGGTTTCGTCAGGGGGGACGTCTGTGGAAGCGGATCCAATAGATCGTTGTGTCACTGATGGAAATCTGGTTACCGCAGCAGCGTGGCATGGGCAACCAGAGCTTATTTCTCAGTTGATGACATTGCTTGATATTCGAGTATCATTCTAGGCACCCTTTACCAGATCACTGTTGTTAACAATCCTATAGTAGACAGAAAAAAAAAACATCTTTGCTTTGAAACTAAACATCCAAAGGAAAACTCCCAAATTTTATGTACAAGAGTTGAAATATACTGCTTTAATTAGCACTTAGCAACCTGATACTTGAGAAACCGATACAGTGGCGTTGGATGTGGAGGAAGCAGTAGAGGTTGATGTGTCTCCCTTCACTCTCTTATCAGAATCAACAAAAACAGGCCTAGTGAGCGCCCTATTCTCCAGCTCCACGTGCTTGCCATTCTCATACAGTTTCCATGCCTAATCATTAATGTGAAAAAGAAATAAAATAAAATTAAACATGTTACAATTCTAAAGTAATTAAGCAGAATAGAAATCTCAGGGAAGAATTATATATACAGTTTGGAAGTTACCTTTTCAAGTAGAAATTCACCCATAGCATCAGATTTGATTTCACTGCTCTTTTGGCCACTTATGATTTCAAGGACAACCACACCATAACTATATGTATCCACCTTTTCTGACAATTGGCCATGAATAGCATATTCAGGTGCTGTGTATCCCCTGTCAGTGTCACACAAGATCAAATAAGTGGAGTCACCCTAGTGTACCGGCCATGTATATAGTAGATTCATATCAGTTTTTTGTGTGTGGATAGAACCGTAAGTAGGTCAAACAAAAGACCGGTATAAATATCGTACAAGGGTAATGATCATATAGATCTCCAGCAGGGGTTGATGCCTGTGGGAATTGAAGTACTTTAACTTACAATGTTCCAGCAAATCTGGTACTAAGATGAGTCTGATCATCTGGTAGAAGCCTTGCCAGCCCAAAATCTGCAATTTTGGCTGGAAACTATCATCCAAAAGAATATTGCTGGTTTTTATATCTCTATGTATGATGCATACATGGAACTCCTCATGTAAATAGGCAAGACCCCTAGCTGTACCTAGGATTATGTCATTTAGTTGTTTCCAGTTGAGAGAGCCTCTTTTTGGACCTATTTCCCATGGAAGAAGTAAAAAAAAAACTGATCTTTAAATGAACAAATAAAACAATAAAATGTATATGTAAGCATGCATTTAGAGGTAGCTGAGCTGAAAAGCCTAAAATTATTACCAAATATGAATCTGTCGAGGCTGTCGTTTGCCATGTATTCATATATGAGAAGCAATTCCGGTCCTTTGCTACAACATCCAAGAAGACGAATGAGATTCCAGTGATGAATGTTATTTTAGAGCTCTTTAGAATATAATTTACCCTGTAGACGTCCCCGAATCCTCCTTCTCCAAGTTTGTTTTCTTCACTGAAGTTTTTTGTTGCCGACTTCAAATCTTTATATTGGTAATTCAATGGTCCTTGCAACTCGGCTGTATGCACCCAATATATCACCTAAAAATGAGTAAATTTAAACAATTGAAGACACGTACGAGCAATTTTTTTATGTTTATATATATGTAAACATGCTTAGAGAGCAGGAGCTAATTGAATAATAGAATATATGTAAGAGGAAATGCAACTTTGAATTCTGTGGTTGTGGCAGAAGAATACCTCAACGAGCAGCCTCGGGCTTTCTTGAAAGTTTAAAGTAGGGAAAGAATCCAACAATGAGAATAAGAAGACCTACACCACCTGTTGGAAAAATGGCTCACATTTAGTATACAAGTGAAGGAGTGAGCGACCGGTCGCCCAAAGGATCTGTCGCCCAATCTGGAAATTTCGCTGAAAGCGACCGGTCGCAAGGTATCAGCGACCGGTCGTTGGTATCCAAAGGTCTCAGCGACCGGTCGCAAGGTATCCACGACCGGTCGCCCCGACGATGCTGTTTCAGTTTCCTACGCGTTTTCAAGTCTTCCTTGGTGTGCTACCACTTCCTATCGACTTGCAATGATATTTCTGATCACTTATGAGATATTAAGAGGTGGCAAGCAGGTGGAAAGCTAAGGAGAACACATTGGCAAATTGATAACTTGTTTCATGAGTGTTTTCTCTCTTGGTTCAAGAGATTGATGGCAGCTAGCAACCATTGATCACTTGCTTTGTGAGCTGCCATAACAGGTGTCTAAAGTTGGATAACTAAAGCTAGAACGTGCAGAACTTAATGATACCTTATCTTGGTGTCCAAAGGCTTATATAAGAGGGAAGAGGAAGCAAGAGAACATAAAAAGTTGTTAAGTGCATAAGTTTGTGCAAAGTATAGAGAAGCTGAAAACTTGTAAGTTCAGAAAATACCAAGGGGAGAGCAAGAGAGTTCTCTAAATGTATCAAGGTGTTGAGCAAGGGTGAGAGAGAAACAGATTGTGAGGGTAGTGTTCTAAGGGGGTTTCCTTTCTTTGTAAACCAAAGTTTGTAACCTATCTTCATTAGTGAAAGTTCTCAAGGAGATCACCAAAGAGGAAGTAGGCAATTTGCTGAACCTCTATAAACACTTGTGTCATTTCTTTCTTGGTTAAATTTCTGTGTGTGTGTAAGACTCATCCATCATTGAGTTGGTCACAAAGTTCATCAACAACAAGGTCCTAAGGGGAAGTGAGTTAGTATTAATTCACAACACCACCAACTACGACTCCAATAATGACGGCTTTCTTTCTTGAATTGCCTCCTGCGATATAATATATGAAAAACATTAAATTGTGCTTTCAGGTACTTCCAAATTAAAGACAAAGTACTTTACTAGTACGCATAGGATTGTTCGGAACATCAAATCTGTTCACCAAATGATGTAGTTGGTAACAATATTTCATGTATTCAAATTCGGATCCACATAAAGCCTAGCTAGCTAATATATTTCTTACAAGTTACATATTTACATGTAGTGACGACACATCATTTAGTTGCGGCAAAGAAACCGTTGATCTTGGGTGTTGCAAGTTGGAGATCCACTAGCAATTTTCTAGCAGCTGCACTAAATGCAGTAGCTTGTGATGCAGTTTTATTGCCACAAAGCCCTACATTACCAGGAAAGGTAGTGTGGTCAAAGAACTCAGCGCTCTCGTACCTAAACCAAACCAGACAACAGTTAACAACAATGTGACTAGCAATATGGTATGTTTGGTCGACACATGGAATATTTAATTTTTTTTTCTTGGCCATGAGACTTTTGTTTATTTTTCTTTAACTGCCAAATTCTTCTTATTGGATTATCGTTTAAAAAAGAAAAAAAAAGTGTCTATAGGTTGCCGTATCTTATTGGATAGTGGTATTGAACCCCTCACTCAGAACCCCTCATTATAGCATTTCCGTGGTAGATATACATATATATAATGTAGATTCCATAAAATTTTAACTTCTTACGCTTTTTAACATCAACTAAAATGCTAGAGTAAAATTAATTTTGAGTGGGAAGTTAAACATGTTTAACCAAAAAGACAATACAGATAATCTGTGGATTTGTTTGTTCTATAACTCACTATCTATGTAGTTGATTGTAAATTTAAATGTATGTTCTGTTGTGGGTGTTGATGAGCAAGCTTGCCAAATGGTGCATGAACATTTGTGCGCTAATATAAGAGTCAGAAGGTGTGTACTAATTGTTGAAGTGAGTCTCCTAATTAATCAAGGAGATTTATTTCCTTGATTAATTAAGGGATTTACTTTCCTATTTTATAGATTTATTTCCTTGGTTAATTAAGGGATTTACTTTCCTATTTTATATAGTTGTCAAATCATTGTATAATTAGGAGATATTTTCCTAATCCTTTACTAGATCTAATTCCTTGTAAAGCACTCTTGTGAACTCTTATATATACCTCCTTACGGAGAAGAATAAAAATAAGAACCTAACATATTGAAACCCATATTCATATTTTAGCATGGTATCAGAGCAATCGATCCTCGGTTGTCTCTAAATTCTCATATCAAAATTTCTCCTCCCCTCCTCTTCAAGGGGGGGAGGTGGAGTGAAAAAGGATCTGTTTCTCATTATCATGGAGATTTTGCCTCTTTCTTGACTCTCGACATACCCTTCTCTTCAGGGGGAGTATTTTTGGACAGTCTGGTTTTGATTTTGTAATCACATTGTGGGGCTCATTTTTGTTTTGGGTAGTCTGTGCACTTTGATAGAGAGGGAGTTGGTTTGTACTGTTTTTGAACAAGTGTTATTTGCTTTGTAATCATCCTGTGCTATGTGCTTGTAACTTTGTTCAAATCAGATTATGTGCTTTGTGTTTAATCCCACTGTGAGCTGATTCTCCATATTTGCCTTTTTGCACTTTCCTTATCAACAAGGGGGAGAACACTCTCAACCCCATATTGCATATTGTTTCAACCCCATATTGCATATTGTTTTAATTTCTGTGATATAATATGCTTGTTTGTGTGCCTGGGAGATTGGTTGTTCTTGCAGGTACATCGCTATGAGTTGGTTTTGGGTTGAGTGTATTTAGAGAGTGTGTTGTCAAGGAAAGCCAAAAAGGGGGAGATTGTTAATGTATGAATTTTGAGTATTTCTTTTGGCTTCCCTTGACAATTTTGTAATAGGATTTTTATTGTTTTTATCAAGCTCAAGTTTAGATTAAGAATAGCTTCTCTAGGTGTTCTTAACTAACATCTATCCTATGGAGGCTCATGCAATTTGACAAAGGTAAATTATGCATTGCATCATTGCATTAAATTGATTTCATAAAATGATGACTAGTCAACCTCTGCTTAGTGTGATTTCCAGCTCACTGTTTCCAGCTCACTATTTCCAGCTAGACTCTACCCATCTATTTTGTCATATTCTCCGAAATTCCCTGCTGCCATTGTACGATTCTAACCTAGGAATTTTTGTTAAAAAGCAAACCAATTGCTCCTTTGGAGCCGTCACTTTGGTAAGCAAGTTTTGGAAAGTTTCCTTGGAAACTATCTCTTCTTCCTCAAGAGCAAACCTTCATATTTTTCATCTTTGAGTTTTCCAAATTGATTTTTCGAAACCTGCATTTGAAATATGAAAACCTCATCTTGCTAGATCAAACACTCTCTCATATTTATATCTAGGTCAGATTCAAGATTGATTTCTTCAAGAGTATGGTTTCTTGAAGAAATTGGTCATTCTCCTTTGAATCCAAATTTTGGTTTCGGTTTGAGTTGGAGCTTGCAAGCTAGTGCCATGGGATGAACGAGCTGGAGAAGGAGCTGCCATTGCCATGATGAACTGAGCTTCAAGCTTTGCTAAGTTGGAGAAGAAGTTTGCACAAAGGAGGTATAGCCCATCTTCCTAAATAGATCTAGGTTTTGCTTGAGCTTGCTTGTATTCCTTTGTAAGAATCTTTTTCTACTTAGTGGATTGCCCTGGTCGGTTGATGACCTCCAGTTTTTCCCAATGGTGGGTTTCTGGGTGAACAAAATCTGTTTTGCAAATCTGTAAATTTTTCTGGGTTTCTGTTCTTGGTGGTTGACTAGTCATCTTTATCTGCTGTTTGTTGTTTACTTAATAATGATGATTTCACACACTTTCACCATAGTTGTTGCTAGCACAGGGGATGCCTAGATTGACGGGTCCTTCTGAGTGCCTAGGTTGTCACTAGTAATCTTCTAGGGTTGCAGGTACTTTGTGGCATGCTCCGTATGTTCTTTTGATTGTGGTTGTTCATGACTAGTATTGGTCAAGGTCTAAAGTGTGTGAAGCCCGCTGTGGTTGTGTTTGTGTCATTTAATTTACCCCTCGTCACCTAAGTGCCAATTTCACGTATCCTCGTATCCTAAATCAAATTCCTTGTTCAGATTCAGATCTTCATACCCACATCCTCATATCCTCTTATTCTGAAACCCCAAACACATCTTTTTTCTTTTATTCTTCAATCATTCCGCTGACATGGATATCGTTTCCAAATTCTCCCAACTTCAAATCTCTCAAATCTAAAGTCCTCAAATGCCTTATCTCAAATTTCTCATACTCAAATCAAATCCCTCAAATCTAAAGTCCTCAAATGCCTTATCTCAATTTTCTCATACTCAAATCTCAAATTTCTCATACTCAAATCAAATACCTCAAATCTAAAGTCCTCAAATGCCTTATCTCAAATTTCTCATACTCAAATCAAATTCCTCAAATCTTATACACATACCTCTCAAATCCAATTCCTACATCAAATTCCTACATCAAATTCCTCAAATCAAAATCCCTCACATTCTCATATCACGTTTTTACTTCTTTTATTGCCGAAGAAAGCGACCGGTCGCCCGAAGCAAACGACCGGTCGCCCGAAGCAAACGACCGGTCGACAAAGACTTTGCTTGAATTGCATGGATTATCGACTTAGGTGCTACAAATTTCATGACTCACTTACCAAGTTGGGCATTTGTGACGTATATGCACCAACTTAAGGAGGAGTGTTGAAGTGAGTCTCCTAATTAATCAAGGAGATTTATTTCCTTGATTAATTAAGGGATTTACTTTCCTATTTTATAGATTTATTTCCTTGGTTAATTAAGGGATTTACTTTCCTATTTTATATAGTTGTCAAATCATTGTATAATTAGGAGATATTTTCCTAATCCTTTACTAGATCTAATTCCTTGTAAAGCACTCATGTGAACTCTTATATATACCTCCTTATGGAGAAGAATAAAAATAAGAACCTAACATATTGAAACCCATATTCATATTTTAGCACTAATGCAGAATTCTACCAAAAGGCTTGTCTGAGCTAGGCAATTTCAGTTTTTCAGAAGGTGTTAGGAAGAGTTGGGAGTATCATCAATTTTGTAAGAAGGACACTACTACCTATTTTCTGTTTATATAAAGTTGTATCAGAGTGAGTATTTAATGACAAGGTAAAAAAGAAACCACCTTGAAGTTGTAATCTGTTTGCCTTTTGCTGATTCTTCTGATTGAGGGTTGATTTACTTATTTTCACATTATGGCCTTTTTTTTAATCATGCCCTAATTGTTGTTAACTGTCTACATTTTAGGGAAAGAAATGTACCAGCGGTGAAGCTTAATGT
This sequence comes from Prunus fruticosa, assembly GCA_018703695.1. Taxonomy (NCBI): domain Eukaryota; kingdom Viridiplantae; phylum Streptophyta; class Magnoliopsida; order Rosales; family Rosaceae; genus Prunus; species Prunus fruticosa. Next base: position 28,559,004 of record CM031919.1, on the reverse strand, counting down.
GGTTTTTTCGGGAGCAACATGGCTGGAACCTGATCCAATAGATCGTTGCTTCACGGATGGAAATTTGGTTATTGAAGCAGCGTGGCTGGGCCACCCAGAATTCATTTCTCAGTTTCTAGTTGCTGTTTACCGGGTCAGCTGCTTGCATGTACTATATGCAATTCATGAAAGAATAAGGCATGTATGTAGTGTTATGTTAAGGTGACGTTTGTATATATGAGGGAACAAGTGTCACTCTGGTTTTGATATGTATATGCCATGTTCCATGCAAGTTGGTTGTGGATGAAGCTTGTATTATACTACTTATGCTTTAGAAGGACACTATGATTTATTAGTCGTGGGTCCCCTTGGTCTCAATCTCTCTCTCACCGTACACCTCAAAGTTTTACCTGAATGAATATCATGTTGTCCAGAGTTAGCTCTTATATTTTCACAACCATCCTCCTGCAACTGCGAAATGAGGATCCACATGATATTGCATTTTCTTTTGGGTCAAGCAGTATAGTTTGTTAACAAAACCAGACCTCGTAACACAAAACAAGCAGCTTGACCTGTTAGAGACAAACACTACATTTATTTGCCCGCATGGTCCTTATAGTATAGGGACATTAGCTTTTCTATAGGGCCACACACGTGCTACAATGAAGGCAGGAGGAAGATGAGGACTCTAAAGAGCTTTTCTATAGTATAGGGACAATAGCTTGGAAGCATTGACCTTTTTTAAAAAAAATCGAAAAGGAAGCATTGAGCTCGAATATTTGAATATTCACAATAACACAATGAGTACACTTCTTTGCACTAAAGTTTGAATAGTTTTCTTATAATTTAGACTATTATTTGCACTTATAATAAGACAGTGAGAGTCTACTCATTTGCACTTAAATTTGTGTTCTTTGCACTCAAGTTTGAATATTTCTTTAATAATTTAGACCATCACCAGGGGTGACCCTGGGGTGGTGCAAGTGGCGCCACCAAACAGGGCCCTGAAAAAAAAAATTTCTTTATATTATATATATTAATATTATAGAGATGGTATATATATTTTAGCGTGCTGCACATTAACGCAAAAATGTGTGTGGTGTAGCTGGCTTTGTAGTGCATATTTTTTAATAGAAGGGCTCATGTTCGAGCCTCATTGACCCGTTATTATTATTATTTTTGTATTATAACAACAAATTTTAAATAATTATGAACATTTTAATTGGAAGTGAACTTCTAGAAAAACTTGATTATGAACATTTGATTGATGATTTCTCTTCTAAAAATTCAAGAAGATCAATTTGAATCGATCAATTCTATAAAAGCTAGTATATATTTAATATTGAACATAGTTGTTGGAAAACAACCTCTGATGAGTTTGAGTTATTAAGACCAACAACAACAATCTACATTTTGTAGGTTATTAAGACCAACAACAAACCTAATAAGTAGGGCTGCACACGGTTCGATAACCATGGCTTGGAAGAGTTGCCGACCACCGAACCGGACGTGCGTAGCTATTTTGGAGACCGCCACCGCGCCGAGGAGAGGTAAGACCGACTACAATCGGCACGCCGAGAAGTCGGTGCGGTGCGGTTTGGTTCGGCGAAGGATTGAACTGAGATTGAGGCAGAGGATTGAACTGAGATTGAGGGCTTGAAGACCACTTCGTGGGGAGGAAGAAGAAGAAAAGAAGAAGGAGGAAAGAAGAAGAAGAAGAAGATGCAGAAGATGCAGCCAGTGGCGGGAGGAAGAAGAAAGAAGAAAAAATGGAGGAAGAAGAGAAGAGAAAAAGTGGAGAGAGAAAAGAAGAAAGTGACGGCTGGGAGAAAAGAAGAATAGAAAAAGGAGAGTTCGTGGGAAGGAAACCTAACTATTTTTTTAATGTTTTTTTAATTCTTTTAGATTGTAATAAATATTATAATCATACATGCATTTCATAAGAACACGCATCAGTCCAATGGAATTTGGGCTTGGTGTCTGCACCTTGAGCAGAGTTCGACTCCCATCAGTGCATTTGTTATGAATTTTTAGACAATTAACATGGAAGCGGTCCTGTTTCGGGTTTCGACGGTTTGAAAAAATTCAAACCGGTTTAAACCCGATTCACCATCGGTTCGGCAGTTTTTCTATCAATTTCAATAATTTTAATTAAAAAAACCCGACCAACCCGCCAAATCCGATCCGGTTCGGCCGGTTCGGTCGGGTTTTCGGTATAAATGTGCAGCCCTACTAATAAGAAGGCTCATATGGACAGCACCTAGCCTTTTCTTAATAGAATTTGATTCAATAAATTGTCTAAGTTCGCGTATGAAGAACCATCAGGACTGATGGCCTTCTCTGCTAGTTTCTTCCACTCCATAGCCTTAGTTCTCATTTTCTCTCCCTCCACTAACTCTTTAATGAGCTTCTCTACTTGGTCTCTCTAGGCATTATTATTGATCTCCAAGCCAACGCCCCATTCATTGCAAGTATAGACACAATTTATTCGCTGTTCGGCAAAGAATGGCCAACAGAGCATAGGAACTCCTGCAGAAAGACTCTCAATGGTTGAGTTCCAACCACTGTGTGTTAAGAATCTTCCGATTGATGGGTGGCTAAGGACTTGCTCTTGTGGGCACCAACTTGCTGTTGAAGTGAGTCTCCTAATTAATCAAGGAGATTTATTTCCTTGATTAATTAAGGGATTTACTTTCCTATTTTATATAGTTGTCAAATCATTGTATAATTATGAGATATTTTCCTAATCATTTACTGTATCTAATTCCTTGTAAAGCACTTATGTAAACTCTTATATATACCTCCTTATGGAGAAGAATAAAACTCAACCTAATATATTCAAATCATATTCATATTTTAGCATGGTATCAGAGCCAGGTTCTCTTGTAACTTGTGCTTGCGTTCTTCTTGCAATTTAAGTGTTATCCTCCCCTCCTCTTCAAGGGGGGAGGGGGAGTGAAAAAGGATCTGTTTCTCTTTTCTAAAAGCACCAAGAGATAGCATTGATATATATTATCACCATTATTTTTATTTTTATTTTATAGAAATGATATTTTACTTTAATCTAGTCTAAACTAAGAGGAAGAAAATTCGAACTCGATTGCAAGAAATAGAGAGGCGCATCTACTCTAGCCATTTTGATTAAGTCTATATATGCAATCACCATTATTTATTAGAATTACGTAACTTTTATATAACTAACTATACAAACGTAATCAATCATTAATAAGGCACTCAAAAGCAAGACAGAAAGCCACATGAATTGAAAAATGAAACGAGGGCCATACATGCAAACAACATTTCAGTCCTTATCAAACACCAGTTTAGGTCCTATCTCATATCATATTCAATTCAAGAAAAACAACAAATCTTGCAAATCCGAAACTCAACCGAGAAAAAACCACTTGAGCACGACTTTTCCCTTATACTAGCCATGCAAAGATAGAGGAGGAGCCAATGGGTTCCCACCACAGTGGTGGTGGTTTCCCCCTTCCCCCCATGGCACCCAATGTAACCAAAAAAAAAAAAGATAGAGGAGGAGAGATATAGGACCACCACCACCATTTTATAGTAATTTTGTTGTCACCATCCATTTTTTTTAAATAGCGGCTAAAATATTTTTGTCAGAATCTTCGGCTCATTGGGACAAATTTTTTATTTTTTTATTTGATTTTTTATGTTTGGTGTTAAGACAAAGTCAAGAACCACCAACTAACAAAAATATAGAAAAAAACAACAAATGGCAGACAACCTACATGCACCAAGAGATATTAAATATATATGACGATCACCATTATTTGTTTGAATTATGTAAATATATATCTACGGTGCGCCTTGTGCATGGATACGCCACTATTATAGGCCATTGGATAAGCTATTGTGGGATGTGGGGTAATCTACACCGTTGATAGTAAGTGACCGGTTAAATGGGTTGCTCCAGGTAAAAGAAAACCAAAACAAAAACAATAGAAAATAAAGAAATCTGAAACAATAACAAAACAAAAGAAAGAATGCTCAGAGACTCCTGCAACTCCCCTCTCTCTTCTTCTTCTTGGCACTGTCAGTCTTTATTCCATTGTTGCTCTCTCTTCTTCAGTTGGGCTTCTTGGTTCGAACAACAGAAACTATTGGATATCAATTTGTCGATCTTGAAGTCACTCTCTCGCTCTCGCTCCCTCTTGCTCTCACTCTCCATCAATATCTATTCGCTTCATCATTCTCTTGTGCTCTGGAAATCGATCTGTCATCAGGTGAGTTTTTTCCTTCCTCTTTCTCTCTAGTTATGCTTCTATGAGTCAATTTTGGGTTTTTCAGTTTTGGAGCTAACTTTTAATCAATTGATTTGGGGTTAAGGTTAGTGGGCTTATGATCAACCTCACTTTAAAATCCTCAAATTAGGATTGTGACTCATTCGAAAAACATTAGATAGAATTTATTAATTGTAATGCAAATGGTATGATATTTGTAGCCTTGCATTTTGGTAATGGAAATGTAAGAGGTACTTCAATATGTGATTTTGAATCCAATTACCAATTGGTTAGTCCTATTTTGCAATGATTGTATCCATATTGCCATGTTATTGGTAGCCTCTTACATTTTGAGAACATATGTGTTTTGTGAATGCAATTGACAAACAGTTACTTCTAATTGCATTATAGTCTTGCAACTGACAAACAGTTACGTCTCTTTGCATTCTTGGCGTGCAATTGCCATTATATGTGCACAAGTATGAAATGTAGAATCTCTCAGTAAGGACTAATCCTTCATAATTTAATATTTCTACTAAATGCAATTGATGTGTATCCATTTATGTTCATATTAATTATGCCATGGAAGACATGTTGCCTATTTTCAGGAAATGGATGCAGAAGCAAGTAAAACGAATGGAATTCATGGCCAAAACTCTGTACCTAACAGTGAAGGTTAGTTTGCAGAGGCTAAGTCACTTGAAGAAACTGAAAATGCCCTATCTTTACAGATTTTGGACAGTAGAACAGAAGAAATTACTGAGAAAAGCGGACAGTTTGAGTATGATGGGTTAAACTTCCAAAATATGAGCATTGCTGATTTAGCGGAGAGAGAGTTTGCAAAATTTGAGGAAGCAGAAAGATTTTACTGCAACTATGATGTTGCAATTGGTTTTAGCATAAGAAGAAGTCGTTTGAGACGTAGCGAGGGTGGGGTTGTGATGGGAAGACAATGGGTATGCTCAAAAGAAGGGAGTAGATCAAAGAAATGGACAAATAGAGATAATATGGTTCGTACACCAAGGAAAGAGACCAGAGAGAATTGTCACGCTACATTTGCTGTGAAGTATTGTCCTAAACGGGATGCTTATATTGTGACTAAATTTGTAACGGAGCACAGCCACCGACTTGCTAACTCACGTGAGGTGCCTTTTCTTCGTTCGCACCGGTGTGTTACGGAATCTAACATAGCACAATCTATGTCTATGAGAAAAGCCTCTATTACAACCAATCGGACATACGACTATATGGTTGACCAAGCAGGTGGATACATGAAAGTGGGGTTCACCACTAAGGATCTATATAACAGAATGGATTTCGAGCGCCGACAAGTGGTATTGGATGGTGATGCAGAAGCAGCAATAAGCTACATGAATGCCAAGGCAATAGCGGATCCGGAATTTTTTTGCATGTTTAGTGTAGATGAGGAGAATAGATTGGCAAATTTCTTTTGGAGAGACTCTCAATCTCTACACGATTATTGTTGCTTTGGGGATGTGGTGATATTTGATAGGACATACAAAACTAACGTATATGACAAGCCTTTAGTGGTGTTTGTTGGTGTAAACAACCATAACGCGACTATAGTTTTTGGTTGTGCATTTCTTATTGATGAGACTGCTGATACATATCGTTGGGTACTCAGAACTTTTTTGACTTCTATGAAGGACAAGAAGCCTGTATCTATTGTCACGGACGGGGATGAGGCAATGCGTGTAGCGATTGATGAAGTTTTTCCCGATGCACATCATCGTTTATGTACATGGCACATCATGAGGAATGTGAACACCAATGTGAATAACCCAGAAATTGTAAGGGAGTTTAGCTATTGTGTGCATGGTGGTTTGACACCACTAGCGTTCGAACAACATTGGCAGCAAATGATAGATACATATGATCTAAAAGGCAATTGGATCGAGATGATGTACCGTAAACGAAAACGATGGGCTGAAGCGTACTGCTCGGGGCATTTTTTTGGTGGGAATACCACAACACAACGTGTCGAGGGTATGCATAAGAACTTGAAGGACGGAATTGGTTGAGGCATGAAGTTAGTGGAGTGTATTCCACGGATTGAAAGATCGTTATTGAGGTTGAGAAATGAGAATGTGAAGGATGACTTTGATTCCAACAATTCACACCCACTAGAGGAACATGCAGCTTCTATTTTCACTCACGATATTTACAAGTTGATAAGAAATGAGATAAACAAGGAGGCTAAATTAATTCTCGTGCAACCCGTAAGAAACAATGAAGATCCTCGTGTTTACACATTTTCCAAATTTGGAAGACCCGATGAGAAATGGATTGTAGTGTACTACAATAAAGAGCAACATCTGCAGTGTTCGTGCAAATTATTTGAATCCAGTGGAATTCCGTGTTGTCATATGTTTGGAGTCATGAAATGTGATCATATGGATCAAATACATCCGCCCGTAATAATGAAGAGATGGACAAAGGATGCAAGACATGGGAGTGAATTTGTAGTAAAGTCGGATGATGTTCCCAACGAAACTATTCAAATGGCTAGATTTGGGTCATTAAGCGCTGATTTTAATAAGCTTTGTTTTTATGGGTCACGGGCAGAAGTCGTTTACAAGAGGCTAAAAGCTGAATTTGGGAGATTAAATACTTTGGTTGAGAGATGGAAGGAGCAACATGAGCAAACTGGTCTTAATCTAGGATGCCATAATAATGTTGTAAGAGACCCCATAGTTGCTAAGACAAAAGGAAAGCAAACAACGGGAAGCAAAGGCAAAAAGGCCCCACAATGTGGAGAGTGCAAGGTTACTGGTCACAACAAAAGAAACTGTCCAAATAGCATTGTTGGTGAGAGAGGTAAGCGGAAAATGGGTTATACAAGTGACATGAGCGATATTCTTTCTAGTTTTGGACCACAAGATGACACAACTGTTGGAAACAAAACATTTTATTCCTCCTCGAGTGCTATTCATGGGACTAAGACGTTGTCCTCTTCTTATACAACCCCTAACTCGGGCTTCTCATATGGCGAAGTGTCTAGTGGCTCCACTCATTACACCTCAGATGGTTTCACCTTTGAGACACCTGAATATAGTGTATTGGAATCACAATTTGACACACAAGCCTCACCACCTAGAGATCGTAATAGATTTTGGGTTCCATTCACCCCATTAAAATGACATGGATTGTAGTACTTCCACTATATATATGATTTAGCTTTTATGTACGAAATATTCATTAGAACCATATTGTTCATGTATTTCCCCAACTTTTGGCATGACATATATTATTTGTGTTATTTTGCATCTATGTTAATGTTACATGTAGGAGTTTTGATACATTAATATTGATATATATTTATGTTGATATTTTATTATGATTTTGCATGATTAGAATGGTTAGATGCAATAAATTCCATTGTTTTTCATATTTAGGTTAGGTGCTTAATTATGAAACTACATGGAAAATGGGAAAAATGATATGGCAGAGTTATTTGGAAATTGCCTGACAGTCAATATGATTTTGCAACATGAAATGGCAATTACACATTGTCTGTTTGTCAGTTTCATTGTCCAATTCAGAATGTTTCACCATCAAACATTCATAATTGAGTTAGTCAGATATAGTCATTCTTAATGTTTGTTAAACTATAAATTTGACATAGTTAACAACCAATCTTTGTGGGCAAGATCCTTTACTTGCACCCTTTACTATTTTTCAATATGTGCGCTATTGTTCACAATGTGCACTTGCACGTTTAACTTTGTATAATTTGAATCTATTAATTAGGTTGAAACAAATACTTTCGCACAAAATTCTTTTAATATCAATTTGTATTGTTTATATAGATTTACTACGATAGTCAAGTTATGGTAGGTCATAAAGTTATTACAATGTGGCTTTAAATTTGATAAAAAAAAATATAAATATAAATAAAGCTCATGACTACCTTACATTATGTCCGACTCACCAGATTAATTTGGAACGTGAGAGGAGTAAGTGTCGTTTGTTACACACGGTTGGCTTGGCTTGGCTTAGACTAAATTTAGTACCATGTTTGTTTCATGTAATTCTAGTCTTAGATGAGATTGCTAATACCGAGCCCACCAAAGCACCTCTTTAGGAAGGGACTACTAAACCCATGTGAAAGGGACGATTAACTTATTCCATGCTCACCAATGTATAAAATGCATATATTATATTATTATTATTATTATTATTATTATTATTATTATTATATACCTATTGTTAAGCCCATAATTTAATACATATACATGCCCAATTTACTTACTTCTTTTGCTTAGTTTCCTATAATTCTGAGTTAATTGCCTCCCTTTGTGTGTTTTGTAGGCCAAAAGAGCAAGAGAGCATAATTCATGCAATTCAAGCATGTTAATGCCTAATTTGGATGAAGGGAAGAAGAGCTTAAAGACAATCTCATTTTGGCTACAGCCCCTGCCAGTCCAGTTCCGTAGGTCACATTGCAAGATTTGTTTCAGCAACCTAAACAGCTCGGATGAGGCAGCATTCTTCATGAAAGTTGTTCCAATGGGTGTTTACTATAACATATCCAAAATTCAGCCTCATTGGATAAATCTGGAGTCCGTCACCTAGCAAACACAGAACCATGTTCAGGATGGATTTTGTCAGGGAGCAAAACGAGTTAGCAATTTGTTTCGGCCTTAACTTCCTCCTCCGAGCTTGGATTGGGCCAATACTTGTGTGGTTGGATCATACACATTCTGAACTTCAAGTTTGAGTGCTTAAATTCCTAATTTGATTAAGGGAAGCCCAATTTGTAAGCCCTTGAAGTTGCTGGTCATGCTGACCTCAGGATGAGCTATTGTAGCTGGTTGGAAGCTTGGTCATGGTGAGCTAGGCATGAGCTATTGTAGCTGGTTGGAAGCTTGGTCATGGTGACATGAAGATGAGCTAGGGCTGCTGGTGGGATTCATTGGTGAAGTGCATCAACCATTTCAGATTTTCTAATACAAGTGCATCAACCAATTCAGATTTTCTAATACAAGTGTTGTATGCATTAGCCATATTAAATTCTGATTCACCTAACCTCTATGCCTATATATAGAGAGTCTCTAGTGAGCTAAGGAGTCAGAAATTGAGTTCCATCATTTACACTTCCATTGTACACAAAGAGAGGGAAAGTTGAGAGTCACAAAGGGAGAGAAGGGAGAAGGCAGCAGCTGGGAGGCTTTGGCCTCCTGGCAGCCATGGAGATGAATCTTTTCCATCTCTAGCATGTTGTCCTTATCTTCTTGTCCTCCCTTTGTCTTTTATTTTCTTCTTGTATTTCCTTTGTTTTACTTTATTTTTCTGTTATTAGTTTTAATAAACATCTTGCTAGTCTTGTATCATGGTTTGAGTTTATAAAGTTTGATTTCATTCATGAATTCTTCTTCACTATTTTAATGGAGCTGTTTTTGCATCCTTTGATTGATCACCTGAGGTTTTATGCATTTTGCTCTTGTTGGGAAGGTTTGGGGATCATCTTCATTCCATCCATTAGCAACTCATGTGATTTGGTTTCTAGGACTCCTAATGTAAACACCATGCTTGGGGTCCTTGTGATGTTCAATGCAATTTGATCCAAACACCATGGACTTATTTGTGAGCATCTTCATGAGTGAATCAATTTGTTTACTTGCTGCCATAACATGATTAGAACAATTAGGGTGGATTCTAAAACAACACCATCTTGTCTTAGTTACTTTCTTTCTTCTTGTTTTGTTTCTTTTGTTTTCATTTTTGTTTTGTGTAGGAAAACTGAGTTGGATCATTCAATCACCAATCCCTGTGGAATCGACCTCGCACTTACATATGCTAAACTACCAACGGCTCGTGCACTTGCGAGTATCACAAGTTGAGGATGCAACTGAATCCATTTTGGTGCAGCTGTATCTACGCAACACCTATATTTATTTATTACATTATATTATACTTACATACACATGTACTATAATGTACATATATACACGTATATACACATATATGTAATATATGTATATATATATACCTACAGTGGCGGATCCAATAATTCTTCAACGAAGGGCAATTTTTAAAAGAGTAAAAGGAAAATAAATAAATATATATATTACATAAGTGAGATTGCGTGATATTTTGTGGTAGATGTTAACTAGTAGGTTATGTAACTTGTTTCATGCTACAAACTTATTATATAATGATGTCAAATAGGATCGTCTATTGGTCTCTGTCAATGGATTGAATGAGTTAATTTGAAAGGAAGTGATCATAAGATGGAAAGGGGACTGATAGATTGGCTCACCTAAGAGGAAAAGGAAATAATGCAATCGACAAACAGTAAGTGGACAATTGAAAAAGAATAATACAATAGACAAACAGTGAGTTGACAATTGAACAAGAATAATGCAATTGACAATCCGTAAGTTTGAAATTGCAAACGTGCATGTTGTGTTCCATAGAATTGTAAAACCCATCCGTAAACTTGTAATATCGTAATTTACAAAGAGAATGACGTCTAGTACAATATTAAGGTAACTAGGGACATTAGGAAAGTAAATTGAGTCCTTATACGTGTAAACACAAACGTTTACTATATTAAGGTCTTGTTTTACTCGGTTTTGGACAGTTATGTTCCATATGATTGTAAAATGCATCATTAATCTTGTAATATTGTAATTTACAAAGATAAAGATATGTAGTACAATATTAGGGTAAAGGGGAACATTCGAAAGGTAAATTGGGTCCTTAGTATTGTAAACATGGATGTTTATAATATTAAGGTCTCGTATTACTCTATTTTGGATACTTATGTTCCAGGAGATTGTAAAAGTCATCCTTATTATGGTAATATCGTAATTTATAAAGAGAAGGACGTCTAGTACCATATTAAGGTAACTAGGGACATTAGGAAAGTAAATTGGGTCCTTATACGTGTAAACACAAACGTTTACTATATTAAGGTCTTGTTTTACTCGGTTTTGGACAGTTATGTTCTATATGATTGTAAAATGCTTCCTTAATCTTGTAATATCGTAATTTACAAAGATAAAGACATGTAGTACAATATTAGGGTAAAGGGGAACATTCGAAAGGTAAATTGGGTCCTTAGTATTGTAAACATGGATGTTTACAATATTAAGGTCTCGTATTACTCTATTTTGGATAGTTATGTTCCAGGAGATTGTAAAACTCATCCTTATTATAGTAATATCGTAATTTACAAAGAGAAGGACGTCTAGTACAATATTAAGGTAACTAGGGACATTAGGAAAGTAAATTGAGTCCTTATACGTGTAAACACAAACGTTTACCATATTAAGGTCTTGTTTTACTCGGTTTTGGACAGTTATGTTCCATATGATTGTAAAATGCATCATTAATCTTGTAATATTGTAATTTACAAAGATAAAGATATGTAGTACAATATTAGGGTAAAGGGGAACATTCGAAAGGTAAATTGGGTCCTTAGTATTGTAAACATGGATGTTTACAATATTAAGGTCTCGTATTACTCTATTTTGGATACTTATGTTCCAGGAGATTGTAAAACTCATCCTTATTATGGTAATATCGTAATTTATAAAGAGAAGGACGTCTAGTACCATATTAAGGTAACTAGGGACATTAGGAAAGTAAATTGGGTCCTTATACGTGTAAACACAAACGTTTACTTTATTAAGGTCTTGTTTTACTCGGTTTTGGACAGTTATGTTCTATATGATTGTAAAATGCTTCCTTAATCTTGTAATATCGTACTTTGCAAAGATAAAGACATGTAGTACAATATTAGGGTAAAGAGGAACATTCGGAAGGTAAATTGGGTCATTATACTTGTAAACATGGATGTTTACAATATTAAGGACCTCTTTTACAAGTTTTTGTTCTTCAACGTCCAAAATGTTGTAGAACTTGCAGACCTTGTGTTTACAAGATTATGAATATACTTTACAAGTTTATGGAACATTGAAGTCCAAAATATTATAAAAAGGGTCCTTAATATTGTAAACCCTTGTGTTTACAAAAATAAGGACCACATTTATACAGCCAAGTACCAAGGCCTTGGGAGAAATTTGAACATGTTTCACATACTACGCAATTGCCAAACAAGCAATGATAATTTCATAATGTAATGCAATTGCCAAACGGGGAACAGTTTTTGCATACCGTAATGCAATTGCTAAACACGCAACGGTAATTGCATACCGTAATGCAATTGCAATTGAAAAACATGCAATTTATGTTTCCCGATTTGGGAATTGCTCATTATGTTGCCAATCCACCCTTTAACTCCTCTCATGTTTATCTTCTTTTGTTTACCTATTCCAAGTGAGATTTTATAAGTAATTTGCAATTACCAAACGAAGATAGAAAAATTGCATTTATTTATGCAATTAGTAGCTCCCTGTTTGGAAATTACATGTTACCTAGAACAAAAACAAATTTCTTTAGTCATGGTATTTTGTGTATCGTTATTGCCAATCCAAGTTGGTTTCTAAGTTTACGCGACTACAACTTTGGCAACTTAATGCCAAACATAGCGCCATAATTGATGATAGATCATTACTTTGTATTATTAATATATTCAAAATATATTTTTATAAAAAAGAAACAATACTTGGATTGTCTCCAATATGAGTACGAATGAAATATGCGCAAAATTTGCTTTCTACTAGATAACTCTAAGTTCAAAATGCTGTATAACTACAAAATAACAAGACCAGGTAATTTATAATTTTTCGTCTGGAACTGGTATATTTTGGCACGGCAATTGCATTTACTTACAATAGCATAAATTAAATAACTTTAAATACATAACCAAAAATCCAACAAAAAAGGGCTATTTAAAACAAATTGTCTTCAAAACATTATAGGTTACAACGTAAAATATAGAATTTGTGTTGTGATAATAGTTTTACATGTTTATAATATCTGAGCATGTTGGTGAATCCTTTGAGTGTTTTGGCAATTGGGTACTTGAGAACTCCCAACGTGGGATTCTTGGCTTTTTTTTTTCTTTTTTTTTTTTGACTTTCATGTCGTTTTATTTGTAGAGTTTATCATTGGTTTTGTTTTCAATTGAGGATCTGTATACATTAGCTATTGTTTTGTTATAAAATGTCCAAAGGTGTAATCTTTGCTTACATAAGAAATTTGTTCTCTCTATTTAGTAATCGATATTGCTTTCTTGGGTTAATCCACATCTTAAACCCGTGGGTTTTCAGCATTCCAAGAATTTAACTAATTCTACTCTTTCTCTCTCTCTCAAGGAAAACAAAACTTGAAAAAACTTTTCTGATCGGTACAGTAATAACAATACTTAGAATTGAAAAATCACTTTATCTCTTAATTACTAAGACAACAAAACTTGAAAACGCTCTTTTAATCCAATAATATACTTACAAAGGTTAGAACTAAATAATCACTTTATAACACTTCAATTGATCTGCTACTTTTATTAGATTCCTGGTTTTTTTTTCTTCTTATTTTTTCAACTTTCATATGGTATTAGTACATCCACCACACAACCACATCTTTCATGCTCTATTTTTTGTTTGTCTGGCTTCTAAAAAGTTAATTATTAAATTTTCTTGAACATGGGTTTTTTTTTTGGTTGTAAAATAAAACTGAAGAAGAAAAAAACAAAGGAAAGAAACTCTGGTATATTGAATGATAGAATTGTCAACCTCATAGAAAGCCAACACACAAACCGACATTTGGTGGTGGAAAAGGGAAATTCCAAATGCAATATCTGCGAGTCTTGAGACTTTTTATATATTCTCCTTTTAACACACTCTTCATCTTGACATTCAATCTTTTCCTTTGTTTTCTTTAATTTGCTTATTTTGAACCACTAACATAGCAATGGGATTCTCAACTTTTTTTCAAAATTGAAAATGGTTAATATAAGAAGTGGAAGGAAAGCTGGAACTGGTTTTTTTTCCCCATTTTTTCTATTTCTGTATTTAAAGAAAAGAAATTATTGACATGTTGGATTTGGTGAGATTTTCTCTATAGCTCTTGGACAATTTTATTTTTATATGAATTTTGATTTGTTTGAGTCATAGCATTTACTGGTGACATAATTTACACTTCTTTTGTGATCAAATGTGCGTGAACTTTTTTGTATGTTTGGCTTCTGTTTTCTTTTATATCTAATTTTTTACTGGCGTTTGTGAGCCATTGGTTAGTTGTAGTCTATGATAAATGATGGGAATGGATACCCAATGATATTCCTGTTAGCCATTTGATTTCCTTTTGAAAATCATTAATCATCGTAAGTCATATGCTTATAGATGATTCTTTGATTTATGTATTTTAGTAGCTTCTTTTTTTTCATCATTCTCTTTGAAAATCATTAATTATCCTAAGTCACGTGCTTTTAGACCATTTTCACAAATAGAATCTGTGTGTTTTTATTTTTTGCTCTTTTGATTGTCGCTTGATTTCAATTTTTTCGGTTGCGTTTCTTATAGGTGTTGTCTAACTGCTTTGTGGACTATTTGATAGCTCTTCCCGTTGCTAATAGGCAACAGGTCAGTTTTCTATTCGTCTCTTGAAGAGGTCATGGATATTAATAGTGGCAAATTGGTTTTTGGATTGTGTCATTTGAAAATTTTTATTTCTGTGGTTGTGATGTTATTGCTTATATTTGGTTTGCTTGGTTAGGCCATAGAAATTTTTTTAAATTCGTTTTCAGATGTGTTTGAAAATTCTTATTTTTATAGCTGGAGGACCTGTTGGTGTGTGTCTATTTTGCTTGATTGGGCTATAGATGTAATAAAAATATTATAATTTAACTCATGCATGTTCTTTTTTTCTTTCCAGCTATCAATCTGTTGGTTGGAATTTGTAATTTTTTAATATCATGTCTAAAAGGATTGCAGAAACTAGAAAAATCCTAGGAGACAGGAAACACATATTTCTGCCACTTCGAGTAGTACACAAATCTGTCATGAAAATATTTGTTGCACTAATACTGAGCATAAGCATAAAGCCAAAAAGAATTATGGAACAAGAGTTTCCAATAGAGTTGTCATAGTGCAGCAAGCCTGTAGTTTTGGCAGTTTAGCTGGTATAGAATGTTCTCGAGAAAATGTCTGTAGTCCTAACAACGAAAATAAGCATCGAAACAAAAAAAATTCCACAATCAGCCATAAAAGAACTTTTCAAACTGAGAACAAGAAACGAAAATGTGTTCAAAATATGTCCTATCATCACATAAACACAAGTCAAACAACCAAAGAAGAGATTTCATTTGACACTTCTGAATTAGAATGAATTTGGGTCAGGCATTTATCAGAGGAAGCGGCAAAGTACGTTTTTTCCTCTATTAAATATTTATTTTCAACTCTTATCTTTATATTACTCATGACGTACATTTGTCTTTTTGATTCCCTTCTCTTTTTACCCCGTTCGACATTTCCTTTCTTTGTAGGAATGATGGAACAGTATGTGGATTTGGGAGATAAAAATTATAAGTGCATTTATTGTGGTGCACTTTTTTGGCTCAAAGAATCTATTAAAAGAACAAATGCCTCCAATAAGCCTCTTTTTACTCTTTGTTGTCAACAAGGAAAGATCAAACTTCCGATTTCAAAGCCAACACCTCCTTTTTTAGAAAATTTACTTGATCCTGGACAAGGCTCAAAAAGTCTGTTGTTTAGAGAGAATATCAGGGCCTATAATTCTATGTTTGCATTTACTTCAATGGGAGCCAAAGTTGATCACTCAATTAACAGTGGACCATGTCCTTATATTTTTAAAATTAGTGGTCAAGTTCATCATTTAATGGGTTCTTTGTTACCCATTGAAGGTGAATGTCCAAAATTTGCTCAGCTTTACATATATGATACCCATAATGAAACAATGAATCGCCTTAACGCTGTTAATTGTAAACAAAAGAATGAAAAGCTTGATGAAGACGTTGTTCAAGGTCTAATTAGAATGTTTGACGAATCAAATGAATTGGTAAAACTTTTTTGGAACAGTCAGGGATAAATTTGAAGGGGGTTCTCTGACTCCTTTAAAACTGAGATTGTTGGGTCGCAGACAAATGATAGTAAACAATATGAACAACCGACATGTGATGAAATTGGTGGTTTGATTGTGGGAGATATAGGCCTTTTTGATTCGAATAGAGATATTGTTATAGAGTTGAAAACTGGAGAGTTAAAACGCATCACAAAATTAAATCCAAAGTTCATGTCTTTACAATATCCTATTCTTTTCCCTTATGGCGAAGATGGCTATAGACCTGATTTAAAATGGAGCAATGATTACAAAGGTCATGAGCCCAAAAGAGGAAGGGTGCCTATGAGAGCTTTCATAGCTTTCCAGATTCAAGAAAGAGGGCCTTTATTGGATACATTGTTAAAAGGTGGAAGATTGTTCCAACAGTTTTTAGTAGATTCTTATGCAACACTTGAAGAAGATCGATTGGATTACATTAGAAAAAATCAAAAAAATTTGAGAAGTGAGATATATAAAGGTATTTATGATGCAATTTCAAAGGGTGATAGTGATGCCAATAATGTGGGACAAAAAGTGATATTGCCTAGCTCATATACTGGAAGTACTAGATACATGCTTAATAACTATCAAGATGCTATGGCAATTTGTAGGCATTATGGTAATCCTGATTTGTTTATAACTTTCACCTGCAATGTTAAATGGCCTGAAATTGTTAGAGAACTTGATACCAAGCCTGGATACAAGGGAGAGGATAGACCTGATCTAATTTCTAGAGTGTTTAAAATGAAACTTGATGATATGATCAGTTATATCAAATCCGGAAAAGTTTTTGGAGAAGTTGAGGCAGGTGAATTTTACAAACTCATAATCTCTGCTATCCTCAATTTTTTTTAGATTTTCTTTAATGATAATATAACTTATTAGGTTTTTTATGTGTATTTGTTGTCCTCATCACAAACAGAGATTTGTACGGTCGAATTCCAAAAAAGAGGATTACCTCATTGTCATATGTTGGTCTGGTTGAAACGGGGTTATAAATGCTTCTCAGCAGTAGATATAGATTCTATCATTTCTGCTGAATTACCGGACAAGGATTTGGATCCTGTGCTTTATGATATTGTAAACCAGTTCATGATCCATGGTCCTTGCGGGGAAATCAACCGTAATTCTCCTTGCATGCGGGGAGGTGTGGGTTCTAAATCTTTTCCCAAACTATACAAGAGCCAATCAGTTTTTGAAAAAAATGGTTTTCCTACATATAAGCGCCGTGAAGATCCAACAAAATTTGTGCTAAAAAATGGAATAAAGGTTGACAATAGCTTTGTGGTGCCTTACAATTCAGAATTATTATTGAGATACAATGCTCACATAAATGTTGAATCATGTTGCCAATCAATGCTTATAAAATATCTTTTTAAATATATAAGCAAAGGTTCAGATAGAGCTAGAGTAGTTTTTCAAGACAAGCCAGAGGATGAGATATTAGCTTATCTTAATTGTAGATACCTATCTCCATATGAAGCTGTTTGGAGATTATTTCAGGACCCTATTCATTCTAGAGAGCCTGCTGTTGAACGATTATCAATACATTTGCCTTTAGAACAAAATGTTGTTTTTGATGGTGATCAATCACTTGAAGCAATTGTTAACCAAAAGGGTGTTGAAGATACAATGCTAACAAGTTGGTTTAAAGCAAACCAAATGTTTCCTGAAGCACGCACATTGACTTATGCAGAATTCCCTACAAAATTTGTATGGGATTCTCGCAGCAAAATTTGGAAACCTAGGAAAAAAAGGAGATCAATAGGTAGAATAGCACATGTACATCCTGCATCTGGTGAATTGTATTTCTTGAGAATGCTTTTGAATTTGCAAAAAGGTGCCTTAGATTTTGATCACATCAAAACTATTGATGGTATCATACATCCGTCATATCAAGCTGCATGCAAATCCCTTGGTTTGTTAGGAGATGATAAAGAATGGATTGAGGCCTTAGCAAGCGCTGTGGACACAGCCTCATGTTCTCAACTAAGACAATTATTTGTTACAATGATTTTGTTTTGTGATGTAGGAAATCCTCGATTGCTTTTTGATACTCATTGGCAAAATATGTGTGATGACATTTTGTACAAACTACAAAAAGCTTTTCAAATGCCAAATCTTATTTTGTCAGAATATGATTTAAAAAATTCATTTTGTTTGAATTAGAACAACTTTTTAACGCATCATCTAGCTCTTTAAAAGATCATTATCTTCCTATGCCTGATGAACATAAAATGTCAGAAATTAGAATTAAATTGCTAAGAGAAGAGTTAAATTATGATGTTCATGATCTAGAAAAAGAACATTCAATTTTGATAACACAGCTAAACAAAAGCCAAAGAGATGTATATGATTATGTGATTAATGCTGTGAATGAAAAAAAACCAGGCCTTTTTTTTGTTCATGGCCATGGAGGAACTGGAAAAACTTTTTTGTGGCATACTATAATAAGTAAAATTAGATCTGAAGGTAAGATTGTTTTAGCTGTTGCTTCATCAGGAATAGCATCATTATTATTGCCAGGTGGTAGAACAGCTCACTCTAGATTTAAGATTCCCTTGATTGTGACCGATTCCTCAACATGTCAGATTAAAAAAACAACTCATCTTGCCAGATTGATTGAAAAGGCTGAACTGATTGTTTGGGATGAAGCTCCTATGAATCATAAACATTGTTTTGAAGCATTAGATAAATCACTTCGTGATATTTTGTCACATCCCAATGATTCAAATCAAAATGCTCCATTTGGTGGGAAGCCTTTCTTGCTAGGTGGTGATTTTAGACAAATATTACCAGTTATTTCAGGAGGAACGAGAGAAGAAATCATAGACGCCTCTCTTAATAGCTCCTACCTATGGCCTTATTTTAAAATATTTTGTTTAAAAGAAAACATGAGGCTATCGAAAAAAGGGTTGAACAATGAAGAAAAACATAAAATAAGTGAGTTTGCTGCTTGGATTCTTCGAATTGGAAATGGCCAGATAATTGATATTCACGATCCAAATGATGAAGAGGCACCTTGGATTGAAATTCCTCAAGATTTACTCATTCAATCATACATAGATCCTATTCAATCAATTTTTTTGGCAACTTACCCAGATTTTGACAAAAATTTTGCCGATTTTGCTTATTTAAGGGAACGAGCCATTATTACATCTAGGAATTCTCCTGTGACAGATATAAATAATTATGCAATAGACTTATTACCCGGAGAAAAACGTGTTTATTTGAGCTTAGATTCTTTATGTTCATCATCAACCAATTTTGAAAATCTTTGTATGATGTATCCTGGAGAATTTCTCAATCAACTTGAATTCAATGGTTTGCCTGAACATAGTTTGACTCTAAAAATAAGGATGCCTATTATGTTATTGAGAAACCTAAATCAATCTTCAGGTTTATGTAATGGAACAAGATTAGTTGTGACCCAAATGGCTGATAGAGTTATTGAAGCAAAAATACTCACTGGCAGCCACATTGGCCACAAAGTGTTTATTCCTAGGATCATTCTTTCAGCAACAGAAAACAAATGGCCTTTCATTTTTAAAAGGCGCCAATTCCCAGTTAGGCCATGCTATGCTATGACAATAAACAAAAGTCAAGGTCAATCTTTAAAACAAGTTGGGTTATATCTTCCCCAACCCGTTTTCACTCATGGACAGCTTTATGTCGCGTTATCTAGAGCTACATCTAGAGAAGGCCTCAAAATCATTGTAGATAATAATAAAGAAGTGCCAGATAAATACACTAAAAACATAGTGTACAAAGATGTTCTTCAAAATTTACCTGTTAGGTTTCAGCTTCTATTTATACATGATTAAACATTCCTCTATTCTCTGCAATAATTTTTTATGCATTTTTATACTAACGAAGGCCATATTTTTTTTTTCTTCAGATTGATGCCATAATGAAAATTAGGGTATGTGTGCAAAACCTGGAGACCAAAGGTGTTTAGATCTGATGATCAACTTGCTGGTTTGCAATGCGTCTCGGTTGAAGTAATGGTGAGAAAATCAGTCCTTTATACTATTTCAACTTAAACAATAACTGGATATACATGAATTGTGTATTTGCTTGAACATTAATATCTCACTATTAACACGTCTTATTAATAAACCCATTGTTAATTATGCAATCTATCCATTTGCCATAGTTTTGGTCTTTCATCTACACTTAGAATATACACCGGATTCAATTAAAGACATATTCATATTTAAACAGCACCATTAATTTTGAATGCTTTTCCCCCCATTAATCGTGTGTGATTTAGCTTATCACATTAATAGTTTGTTTATTGATTTTCGGTTAAAATTTATTGCAATTTGTAATAACTCCTACAGTTTAATAAACGCATCTGAAATAATGTGTGCACCACACAAAAAAAAAAAAAAAACCAATATTTTCTTCATGGCCATAAACAAAAAACTTCTTATATATTTTGAACGTTAATATTTGACTTAACACAAGTCTTATTGATCAACTTTCATTGTTAATTATGCAATCTAATCTCTGGTGTTTTTGATAATTTTGGCCTTATATTTACATTTAGGATGTTGATTGCATTCAACTAAATGTCTATCCATACTTAAACAACTCATTTAATCGGCAATAATTTTCTTCCTCATTAATCGTCAATGCTTTTAGTTTAGTACATTCATCGTTTGCTTATGTTGTTTTGTTATTTACCATATTCTATTTTTTACATCACGACATAGATTAAAATTCAAGAATGAATTACTGTCAGTAACTTTTTCCCCCTATTTTTCAATCTTGCAGGGCACTATTTCTCTTTTGTTGATTACAGCCATTTATTCTCTTGGAAAATGACAATTCAGTCCTAATAAGTAACAACCTGCATATACGTACACTTTTTTATATATATTTTTTAGTATTTTAGGTTTTACACATTCTAATAATCTTATGATGCTATTTTGTTAAATTGCAAGATGTTCTGAGACACATCACTGCACCACAAGATTTGAAAACAAAAATGGTTGACAACACCAGGAAATAGAGTGTGAAATGCACATTGAAAATATTAGGTATAAATCTTAACAAAACATCTATAAATTTTCAAAATGCACTTCTTATTAAAATGGTTTTTTTAAAATAAAATATATATCTCTGGTGATACAGAAGTGGAAAAATTAGAGTCTGTGTGGGGCGACACATACGAAGACTTTTGATGTAAAAGTTTTACAGCAATTAATGCCACCTACATGGTCACCATTTTGTTATCACCGCTACAGACTACTTCACCAAGTGGGTGAAAACAATACCAATGGCTAAGGCACCGATAGGAAAGGTGCCACCTACATTTTTGGTTTTTACAAGCCTCAGTCAAAAAAATTTCAAGGTATACAATTTATTTCTCCTACTTTCTTTAACTATTCTTATTAAGCAGGCAAAATCTCTTTATCTCTGTCTATTTGTGCATGTGGATAATGAACCTTAGCAGCTTAATATCTGTTTGCATCTAAACAAAATATGATTTAGAGCTGATATTTTGAACTAATTGACCAGTCTCTAGCTGGAAGGTAAAGATCGTTGATTCAATATAAAATCATTCAAAAAAAAAAAAAATGATGTAACGCTGAATAAAAGATGTAAAAACTTACTTACCCTCTGTTTGTTTGCTAAAAAAAATGGCAGAAAAAACAGAACATTTCATCTTTTTAAACGTTTGACTATTATTTTGTCAGGAAGACTTCACTGGTTATGCTTATAATACCATTTGAGGCCAACCAATTAGTAAGATTAGTACTTTTTATTGAAATCACCTGTGTTTCTGTGCAAACTCAAGGGCATAAAGGCAACAGGTTGAGTCTTTGTTCTATAATTATCTTAGATTGAAAATTTGGTGCCTTTGTTCTTGCCTATATGTGCTTGGAGTTACAATGAAAATTCCTTTCATTATTTTTTCAGTTGTTGAAAGGTTTGATCAGGAGGACAAAGGTGATTTTGCAACTTCACCAAAGCATTTTAGGTAAGAACCATATCCTCGAATTGCTCTTTTGGACCGAAATTAAGCCTTTAGTGTGAAGGTTAATCACATGATTAAGTTCTATGTTTGAGCTTATGGATTGGTTCATGGTGAATTTGAATTGGCACTCAAAGTTGCTTGAGTGAAGTTGATAATTGTGTGCATTGTAAGATTCACAATTCTTATTAGATGTTTTTAATGTAATGAACAAAAACTATAACATATAGTCTGTTATTTTTGCCTTTATTATACTTTTATAGTCTGTTTATAGATTATTACTACTTTTATAGGTTATTTCTCCATTAGGTTATCTTATTTCTATTTATAGGTCATTAAGTGTTCGTAGGTTATTTAAATTTTAGTTTGTGCAGTTTATGTTGGCCTTAATTCTATAACAATAGCCATTGTCTTCGCCAAAATTTTCTCATTTGTCTACTACCACATACCATTTACCAAATTTATGGCAACAAAATCAACACCCCTTTCATTTGATTCTGTTCAAGCCCAAGTGTTTTGGCTTCATTCTCTTATACCTATTTAATAATTGTCACAATTGTTCAGAATTTGTTTGCAATTGGTTCAATAGTTTGAGTTTATACTTTTGTCCATCAAATTAATAGAATGTTTGATGTCCTACCGTTCATCATGTTCTATTTTTTAAAACTTAATTATGTCATAATAGTTATTGCCCTCACTCAAATTTTTCCATTTATATACACTAACACTTACCATTTTCCACATTTATGCCAACAGAGTCAAAACGTCTACAAATAAGGAGAAAAAACGAAAACCACCTGCAGGAGAGCTAGCAAGACCTAGATCCCCTTCCACCACCCAGTACTATATGTATAAACACCTACCCAAACTCTTTTGAATAGTAAAATGCCATTTGTGCCCCTACTTAATTGGTTGAATCCGTATTTATGTTGACTAATAGTGAAGTGATGGTTTTGCCCCTGCTTGAGTGATGGTCTGCTTTCTTAAGTTGACTTATGAGCAGTGAATTAGCCGTTTTGCCCTCCAGCCCTGTTCTCTTTCCTTTGTTGGAGTCGCTGAGAGAAGGAAAACCTATTCTCCTTCATCGCAGCCCTCTCTCTCTCTCTCTCTCTCTCTCTCTCTCTCTCTCTCTTCTCTCTTCCTTTCTCTCCTCCATTGCGAACGTTTCGTTCGCTCAAATTTCTTCATCGTTCTCATCGTTTCTTCCTCTTTCATTCCATCGTTCGTTGTTTCCTCTCATCCTTCTTGAAAATTTCAAGATAAATTTTCTTGGTGTGTCAATTAAAGCCAAGCAAGTAAAATCGATAAGAGGGGTAAGCTTTTTAAAGCCTATTGTTTCTTCCAATTGTTCGTCAATTGTTGGCTGACCGATTCTATTGATCTGTTAGTTATATTTCATATAGTGATTGTTTTTCCTTTTTTTAATTTTATATAAAATTGTTTTGGGTTGTGTTTGATTTATGGTTTTTGTTGTTTATGTAATTTCTCTTTTGTTAATTCATGTTGTTTCATTTTGATTGATTCATATATTGATATATGTGTTTTCTTCTCCAATTTTTCTGTTTTTTTCTTCCTTTTTTAAACCGTGTTTTCTTTGATATATTTTGCAGGTGTTCTTATTAAGTTCTTAAGCATTACTTAATCATTATTGTTTATTTTGGAAACCCAATTTAAATAAAACATTGTTAGTCTTAGTCATCATCTTAAAATATGAGATTAGTTCACTTGCTATAAGCTACCGAGCATGTGGATAATGAACCCTAGGAGCTTAATATATGTTTGCATCTAGAAGGAAATATGATTTGGAGCTGATATTCTAAACTAATCGACCAGTCTCTCAGCTAGAAGATAAAGATGGTTGCTTCAATATAAAATCATTCAAAAAAAAAATCTGATTTAACAATGTATAAAATATGTAGAAACCTACATATCCTCTGTTTGTTTGCTAAGAAAATGCAAGAAAAAAAAAACATACAATTTCATTTTGAGGTCACCTACTTAATAACATTAGTATTTTTTTTAAAATTGAAATCACTTGGGTTTCTGTAGAAATTCAAGGACATAAGGGCAAAAGTTTGAGTCTTTGTGTTTATAATTATGTTGGATTGAAAATTCGGTGCCTTTGTTCTTTCTTGCATGTGCTTGGAATTACAGTGAAAATTTTCTTTCATTCTTTTTTTTTTTTTGGTTGAAGGGTTTGAACATGAGGACAAAGGTGATTTTGCAACCTCACCAAAGCATTTCAGGTAAGAACCATATCCTTGAATTGCTCTTTTGGACCAAAATTAAGCCTTTTGTGTGATGGTTTATCATCTGATTGGGTTCTATATTTGAGCTTATGGATTGGTTCATGGTGGATTTGATTTTGCACTCAGAGTTGCTTGGATGAAACTGATGACTGTGTGCATTGCAGTACTACAACAACAAGGTTTGCATCTTTTAATCGTCTCCACTGTATTTCAATTTCTTTCCCTTTTATTAATTTTGATTATATTTCACCCATGTGATGGGATTGAACATGCTTTTGAATTGGTAATGGGAGTTGACTGTTTGTGGTTGAACAAAGGCTTGCCATTGGCCTTGCTGTTGTCGTGGGATAGAGCCAGCGTATATGTACAAAAAGTTACGGTATACATTATTCTCTCTCCCTCTCTTTAATTTCAGTTTTTTTTCTTTAATAGAATTTCGTCAAATATGTTGGTTCTGGATTTTTGTTGTTGAAGAAATATACAATAAAGGTGTTCTATGACATTCAGTGTAAGTAAATATCTTTTGTAGAACAACACATGATGTTGACTGACTTTGAAGGTGCTACAAGAAAAAATGAAGTAAGGTTACGAATCTGGTCTAGCAAAGAGGTTTGTGAATTGTTCTCTCATCCACAATTTTTTTTTTCTTTTAATAAGTCAATTACATCTCAGCCTTAAATTCACATTTATATATATATATATATTGATGTTAAATTTAATGAGAATTTATGTTACAGAATTCTGAATTATGCATTTTTTTTTCCATTTAAGGGCACTGGATGCTTAGGGGTTCTTTTTATTTTCTTTTTCAATGCATGTTATAACTTAGATAAGTCTGCTTTAAGAAGATTGGTTTTATGTTTGAAAAATACCCATTTGGTTTTAGATGTAGTTTATTAAGTTAAATATATGGCTACTGGTGAAATGGATTAGCCAAATACTGCATATGTATTATTGGATTAATATTGGATATGTGGATAATGATATATTGGATTGGATTAATATTGATGATTTTGTGTGTGGATCATGTTTTGTTGGATTAGATGACTATGTATGATTATTTGATTTGTTGGAATTTAGGGTTTATGATTTGTTGATTAAATTTTGTGATGGACTTCTTTTTCTTTTCTCTGTATGTTCATTTGTCTTAGTTAAATTTGTTTCTTAAAAAAAAAAAAAGATTTGTTGATTAATTGATATGACTGTTTGGTTTGATTAATTCATGTGTATTGCAGAAAAGGTTTGAAGCTGCATTTGGAGCCTCATGTGTTTGGCTTGCGAGCTTGATTTGCTTCCCTAGGTTTTAATTATCTTCCCTCTCCATCTATGATTTTAATCTATTGGTTTAGAAAAGCTCATATTCAAGTACCTTTATGATTTTGTGTGTGGATAATGATTTGTTGGATTATAGATGACTATTTGATGATGTGATTTGTTGTAATTTAGGATTTATGATTTGCTGATTAAATTTTGTGATAGACTTTTTTTTGTTTAACGTAATAATCTGTTTATCCATGACGTGTAAATAACGTAATATCATATTAAAAAAATTTAAGGGGTGTTTTGAATCAAGTGCTTCCTTCAATTCTTCAGGAAGACATCTATTTTGGTAAACTAAATTGAGTTTGAGCTTATGGGGTTAAACTTTTTGCCATATTTTTATTGCGCAGTTTCTTTTCTTATTCTTATATGCATATAGGGAACCTAGCAGTTACGCATTATGCCCTTTTCATAAAATTCTGTATATTTTTCTTCTGATTTAATTTCAGGCTTCCATGAAAATTTTGATCTAGGATGCAGTGATTTGAGGTGTAACTTTGCGCTTGCTAGATCTCTCAACTCAATCTTAGGTAATGAACTCTACAACCCGTGTTTTTTTTTTTGGCTTTTCAATACCTCTTTATTGCTTCCACTCCATGATGCTAACTTTATTTTGGTTTCTTTTGTTTTGTAGATGAAGTCGGTTTTAGCAGAACATGACTATATGTAAAGACCTATCCAAACTCTTTTGAAGAATGAGCAGCTCAATGTTGTCGATATTTTGATGTTTTGACTGCTACTTGATTTATTAAAATATGGCCAATATTTTGACATGACAAACAGCATAAAAAAAACATGTTATTATCCTAATTTTTGTTCCTTAGACTTGCTAAACAAAGCATGATACCACTATTTAGATCTCCATGTTAATATAAATAGTACCATTTTTCCTACATATTTTCATAACTTTCTATATATTTTACAAAATTTTAAAACCCGCAGCATCGCGCGGGCATTATTGCTAGGCAATAAAAATAATAATTAACATCAATATTCTTTAGCTTTTTCTTAATAACACTTGATTCACTAAATTGTCCAAGTTTGTGGATGAAGAACCATGTGGCCCAATAGCTTCTTCTGCAAGTTTCTTCCACTCCATGACCTTATTTTTCATCTTCTTACCCTTCTCTCCCACCATTAACTCTTTGACAAGCTTCTCTACCTCATCCCTCTTCACATCATTACTAATCTCCATGCCAATGCCCCATTCATTGCAAGTATAGCGACAGTCCATTTGCTGGTCCTGAAGAATGGCCAACAGAGCATAGGAACTCCTACAGTAAGGCTCTCAACCGTTGAATTACAACCGTTGTGCGTTAAAAATCCTCCAACTGATGGGTGGTTAAGGACTTGCTCTTGTGGGCACCACCCAGCTATTAGACTTCTTTCCTTAGTTTCAGCCACAAACTCTGGCGGCAAAATAGCGGATTCTCCAATAACTAGATCAGGTCTAATTACCCAAAAGAATGGAAGCTTGCTATCTGCAAGTCCCCACCCAAACTCTACAAGCCGTTCTGGTGTCATGACTGCTATACTGCCGAAATTCACATAGACAACTGAGTTTGGTGCCTTGGTGTTTAGCCACTCGAGGCATTCAGTTTCTTCTTTCCATAGACTGTATCCCATTTTCAAAGGGTGTTCTGGTATCTGATTGAGATGCAATTGAAGAGGGCCAACAGTGTACACACGGGGAAGCATAGATGAGAGAGCATCCAAAACATCTGACTCCAAGGCATCAAAAGTATGAAGAACAACTGCTGAAGCTTCATGAGCTCTATCGGTTGCTTCCATGATGAAGTTAAACATGGTGTCATCAGCATTTGTGGTTTGCAAGAAGGTCGGGAGATCCCTCAAACGGATATCTCTCATTCCCGGGATCCAATCTATTACGGTGTCCAATAGCCATTTGTGAAACAGCTCTCATCTGCAATAGACAAATGAAATTCAATTGAAGAAACATTTCATTTGTATATTTACAAACAAGCAGTTAAGAGTTAACCATAAGTTAAACAACAATTGCTTCAATTAATAGTTATATATTTCACCTTTGAGTGGAGCAAGTCCTTTTTCGACCACGGCGCGAACTTGTTTACTTCCCATGAAGCTGCAGGCAGCTATAGTGTAGAACAGCACTATAGGGGCTCCAATTTCTTCAGCAGCTGTGATTGTGAACGTGGACATGAAACCATCTGAAACTATGCAAGTCACTGGAGGATTGCTGGATGTTTCTATGGCATCATTGTTGAGTTTTGCAAGGAGGGCCTGAAAGGGAGCCAAAAAATTGTTTCTGATGGACTCACAAAGCAAAGTGCCATCTTGTGTGGTATCTTCATTTGAATCTGGAAGGCTATCCGGGATGGCTTCAAACCGAAAATCAGGCAAGCCATCAAGGGAATTGGGTCCTAGAGATTTAAGAAAGCGCTTGTGATTGAACTCTGTGTTAACAAAGGTTATATGAAAACCTCTATGGTGGAGGAGCTTTGCAAATTTAAGCATTGCCTTTATATGGCTTTGAGAAGGAAGTGGAATGCAAACAGCATGTGGCTTAGTAGCTACTTCTGTGGAACCCATCTTAGCTTTTGTGTGTGCATTGCAGTGCTTGCAAGAACAGATTATTTATACAGCAAAAGTGAGCTACTTTTAAACGTGTCCTGTTTTGGCTCTCTGTTTTTTCCCTCAGTCAAAATAGGAGGATAACGTCAAAAAAAAAGAAATCGCCAGACAAATTGAGGCAATGAGATGAAGTAGCAAAGTGCAACATAAATAACTATATAGTGGTAGAAATTGTTGCTCAAGTATAATTGTTGCTCAAGTATTTCTAGAAGTTAGTCATTGGTTGATACAGATAGTCAAATTTTCGACTAGTATAAGGGAATGTCAAATTTTCGACTATTACAAAGTTAGTCATTGGTTGATAGATTGTCAAATTTTTGACTAGTATAAAGTTAGTCATTGGTTGATAGATTGTCAAATATCTGTGCAAAGAAAAGTCAGTTGACAAAATGATTTATGGAATGCAAACATCTCAATTTTCATTGCTATAAAAAAAACGAAAAACAAAAAACAAAAATTGTTCCTCTGTTCTTGTTGGTATTCTTCAAATTCAATATTATCTTGTATCTTTCAGTTATTAATATTAGATCTTAAAACCATAACAGATACCACATGCTAAAATATGAATATGGTTTGAATACTTTATGTTAAGTTTTGAGAAAACAAGGGCGTCAAATTGGGTTTGAGCCAAGTTGAGAGAAAACAAAGCTAGGGTTTGTGAGACAGCAAAGGGGGTTTTTCATTGTAACCAAAGGGGCTCTTTCTTACTAGTGAATTTCTTAGGGATCACCAAAGAGGACGTAGGTGATAAGTCATTTATAAATCACATAAATTTACTCTTTTCATCTAGATATTATATGCAAAAGTTGATTGTTCTATAGAAATCTTCACATATCCCAGCTTTTGTGTTTTCAGGAACTCTAAAATGCCAAAAATGGAGAAATTACTTTTTACTGGGAGATTTTGGTTGAGACCACTTGGAGATGAAAGCTAAGAGGTCAAGAGACATTATTTCAAAGTTTGAGAGCTATTGGACCAGCCAACTGTTCAGAACGAATTGTTAATTTCAGGGCATGTGCCATACGGGCAGATTGGAGCTGTTGGGCTTGAGGACGATTTTAGTCAAGTTCATGGGATTTTTCTTGGAAACTATTTGTCATACAAATTGTAGCTGACGTCAATACCTTTTCAATGAGATCTTACACGTTCAATTTGGTGAAGATTAAGCCCACCAAAAGCCCAGAATTGGGATAGCTGCTGTAAGCTGCAAAGAATTAGGAAAGCTGACTTGTACTTTCTTTTTTTATATTTCCTATTGGTTACAATTTGTTTGGCTGTTCATGCCTTGCAAGTTAAGTTATTTGAGGCTTACTAGGACTAGGAAAAGATAGAGAGATCATATAAAAAGAAAGGCCTAGGTCAGAAAAGAGGACTTTTGACGACCCATTCATCAAGAGGAGAACAGCTCTAGGAGTTTGTGTGCGACGTTGTAATTCAGGGTTTCTTCTTTCACTCTTATGATATTATTTTCTGTGTTTTTAATTATGTTCATGTGTAACTAAACTTTAATCTAGGGCGGAGTTAAGCCCTAGCATGATGATATAGTATTGTATGTTTATTTATCCATTAATGTGATTTTGTGTTTGAACTTTTAACATGCCGAGTGTTATACTGGTTATGTGCTTTGATGCTTGATCACCATTATGGTATATGACTAAGTTATATGATGCAAAATTTAGTGAATACCACACTGATTTTGAGTATGCTTCTTGCAATTAAAAGGTGTGATTACTTACGGTAAATGCCATGCCATAAGAATTACATGATTGATTTGGTTACTCGTGCTCATCGTACTCTTCATGTTTATATCTAGCCTAAATGCCATAGGGAGATTGCATGTTGTAGGAATTATTCTACCCTAAATGCCATAGGGAGAATAAACGTAAGGTAACCAATCTTCAACCTGGAATTACCTCTTAATGGATGAATGAACGTAAGTACTATATTGGATTGCTTGTGGTGGACATCTAGCCATAGTGTCTTATCTTCCTGATTTTCTCAACCAATTAATAATCCTTCAAAACTTTCTTCCCAATTTGTGTTTTATTTTATTCGCATTGAATCCAAAAATAATAATTCATTGATTTACAAGTAAGTATTTAGTACATCTTTTCAATTGACTTCAATCTTCGTGGGAATGACCTCGTATTTACCTTTGCTATACTAATAATAGCCTTGTTCTATTGCGAGTATATATAGCGTTTTAACCTCTGTTTTGCAGGTGGCTAAAATCCTATCAATAGGCACAACGCCGAACCTCTATAAATTCTTGTGTTCTTTGTATGTGTACGTTATCTTTGTATGGCTTGTGTGTGGTAGTTACCTAGTCCATTAACGAAAAGGTCTTGGAGTGTTTTCGCAACATATATCATTGAGTGTAATTAGTGAAAATCTTAGAGCAAAACAAACTTCTAAACATAGTAACACAGGTTTTACATGCTTTAGTACAAATTGCTAGCTAGTTGATTATTTGAGACAATGGCAACGAAAATTATAATTAACATCAATATTCTTATGGTAACATCTTTAGCTTTTCCTTAATAGCACTTGATTCACTAAATTGTCCAAGTTTGTAGATGAGGAACCATGTGGACCAGTAGCTTCTTCTGCAAGCTTCTTCCACTCCATGACCTTATTTTTCATCTTCTTACCCTTCTCTCCCTCCATTAACTCTTTGACAAGCTTCTCTACCTCATCCCTCTTCACATCATTACTGATCTCCATGCCAATGCCCCATTCATTGCAAGCATGGCGAGCAACAGAGCATAGGAACTCCTGCAGTAAGGCTCTCAACCATTGAATTCCAACCGCTGTGCGTTAGGAATCCTCCAACTGATGGGTGGTTAAGGACTTGCTCTTGTGGGCACCACCCAGCTATTAGACTTCTTTCCTTAGTTTCAGCCACAAACTCAGGCGGCAAAATAGCGGATTCTCCAATGACTAGATCAGGTCTAATTACCCAAAAGAATGGAAGCTTGCTATTTTCAAGTCCCCGTCCAAACTCCACAAGCTGTTGTGGTGTCATGACTGCTATACTACCGAAATTCACATAGACAACTGAGTTTGGTGCCTTCGTGTTTAGCCACTCAAGGCATTCAGTTTCTTCTTTCCATATACTGTATCCCATTTTCAAAGGGTGTTCTGGTATCTGATTGAGATGCAATTGAAGAGGGCCAACGGTGCAAACACAGGGAAGAATAGATGAGAGAGCCTCCAAAACATCTGACTCCAAGGCATCAAACGTATGAAGAACAACTGATGAAGCTTCATGAGCTCTATCGGTTGCTTCCATGATGAAGTTAAATTTGATGTCATCTGGATTTGTGGTTCGCAGGAAGGTCGGGAGATCCCTTAAACGGATATCTCTCATTCCTGGGATCCAATCTATTACAGTGTCCAGATAGCCATTTGTGAAGCAGCTCTCATCTGCAATAGTACAAATGAAATTCGATTGAAGAAACGTTTCATTTGCATGTTTAGAAACAAGCATTTAAGATTTAACTAAGTTAAACAACAATTGCTTCAATTAGTAGTTATATATTTCACCTTTGAGTGGGGCAAGTCCTTTTTCGACCACAGCGCGAAATTGTTTAATTCCCATGAAGCTGCAGGCAGCTATAGTGTAGAACAACACTATAGGGGCTCCAATTTCTTCAGCAGCTGTGATTGTGAACGTGGACATGAGACCATCTGAAACTATGCAAGTCACTGGAGGATTGCTGGATGTTTCTATGGCATCATTGTTGAGTTTTGCAAGGAGGGCATGAAAGGGAGCCAAAAAATTGTTTCTGATGGACTCACAAAGCAAAGTGCCATCTTGTGTGGTATCTTCATTTGAATCTGGAAGGCTATCCGGGATGGCTTCGAACCGAAAATCAGGCAAGCCATCAAGGGAATTGGGTCCTAGAGATTTAAGAAAGCGCTTGTGATTGAACTCTGTGTTAACAAAGGTTATATGAAAACCTCTATGGTGGAGGAGCTTTGCAAATTTAAGCATTGCCTTCATATGGCTTTGAACAGGAAGTGGAATGCAAACAGCATGTGGCTTAGTAGCTACTTCTGTGGAACCCATCTTAGCTTTTGTGTTTGTATTGCAGTGCTTGGAAATGCAGATTATCTATGCATATAAGATAACCAGAGATAGAGAAGAAAGCTGATCAAGACAAAATTATGGTATAAATTGTTACATCACTAATAGTCTACAATATTAATTGTGGTTACCACTTTTTTATAGATAGTCAACTTTTCCAGCTCACAAATATCTGTGGCAAAGAAAATTCCGTTGATCAAGACGAGGAAACTTCTTGATCAAGACAAAGAGACTTTAGACTTAGACTTTCGTTTCTTGGTGATGTAAATATCAGGAAGATAGCATACGATAATTTGATTCATTTACCTTCAAAATTAAAGCCGCCTGATAATTAGTGGCATCTTCAATTCTGTCACCCTTTTTTTATACTGCTACAATGTTTGGTTACCATTTTTCATTGCTAAAATATTTGGTTCCTCTGTATTCTTCCAATTCAATATTATCTTGTATATTTCAGTAATTAATATCTTAAAACCATAACAGATATTGGAACACTAAGATCAATTTAAAACTTATAGCTGAACAAAAACTGAAGATGGTAAACATGTTGCCAGTTCATTGAACCAATAACTTCTAGGCTTGCAGCGCATGATCTTGTTAAGTTTGTGGATGCAGAGAACATCTAGCTTTTTCTTGATTGCATTTGAGTCGCTAAATGGTCTAAGTTTGTGGATGAAGAACCATGTAGACTGGTGGCCTCCTCTGCCAGTGTTTTCCACTCCATGGCCTTGTTCTTAATCTTCTTACCCTTCTCTCCCTCCATTAACTCTCTAACAAGCTTCTCTACATCGTCTCTCTTGACATCATTGTTGATTTCCATCCCAATGCCCCATTCCTTGCAGGTATAGTGACAGTTTGTTTGCTGATCAGCAAAGAATGGCCAGCACAACATAGGAACTCCTGCAGACACGCTTTCAATCGTTGAATTCCAACCGTTGTGTGTTAAAAATCCTCCAACTGAAGGGTGGTTAAGGACTTGCTCTTGTGGGCACCAACTTGCTATTAGACTTCTTTCCTTAGTTTCCTCCACAAACTCCGGTGGCAAAATCGATGACTCACCAATAACCAAATCAGGCCTAATTACCCAGAAGAAATGAAGCTTGCTATTTGCAAGTCCCCAACCAAACTCGACAAGTTGATTTGGTGTCATGACCGTTATGCTCCCAAAATTCACATAAACAACCGAGTTTGGTGCCTTGGAGTTTAGCCATTGGAGGCACTCAGTTTCTTCTTTCCAAAGGCTGTACCCAAGAGACTTCAAAGGGTGTTCTGGTATTTGATTGAGAAGTAATTGGAGAGGACCAATGGCATAGACAGGTGGAGACATAGATGAGAGAGCATCCAAAACATCTGGCTCCAATGCATCAAAAGTATGAACAACAACAGCTGAAGCTTTATGAAGTCTTCCAATTACTTCAAGGATGCCATTGAAAATGCTGTCATTGGGATTTGTAGTTATGAAGTTGTTTGGGAGATCCCTTAGACGAATACCTTTCATTCCTGGAACCCAATCTATCACCTGGTCCAGAAAGCCATTTGTCAAGAAGCTCTCATCTACAAAAACCCAAGTATTCAATTGAAGAAATGTGTCATTTGCATGTGTAGAAAATTCAAGTGTAAAAAACCATAAAAATCAAATAAATATATCACCTTTGAGAGGTGCAAGACCTTTTTCCACCAAAGTGGGATATTGCTTGAAGCCCATGAAGCTGCTTGCTGCAAAAGTAAAGAAGAGAATGACAGGAATTCCAAGCTGTTCAGCAGCGGGGGTTGTGAATGGCATGAAAGGGTCTGAAACAATGCAAGTCACAGGAGGAGGAGCATTGTTGGAAGTTGCTGTGACATCATTCTTGAGTTTTGTGAGGAGGTCAAGAAAAGGTGCCAAGAAGTTTTTCAAGATGGAATCACAAAGCAAAGTGAGGTCTTGGGTGGCATCTTCATCTGAA
This sequence comes from Prunus fruticosa, assembly GCA_018703695.1. Taxonomy (NCBI): domain Eukaryota; kingdom Viridiplantae; phylum Streptophyta; class Magnoliopsida; order Rosales; family Rosaceae; genus Prunus; species Prunus fruticosa. Next base: position 28,524,586 of record CM031919.1, on the reverse strand, counting down.
TCCGGAAGGCCATCCGGGATTGTTTCGAATCGAAAATCGGGCAAGCCGTCAAGGGAGTTGGGTCCTAGAGATTTGACAAGTCTCTTGTGGTTGAACTCTGTGTTGACGAAGGTTATATGAAAGCCTTTGTGGTGGAGGATCTTTGCCAGTTTAAGATGTGCCTTGATATGGCCTTGAGTTGGAACTGGAATGCAAACAGCATGAGGCTTGGAATTAGAACCCATTTTAAGATTGTGTATATCAGAGAGTGTGTATGCTTGTAAGTTGTAAGTTATAATGTGTATTTTTATAGGCTAATTAACAACAATATTTATGTTGTTAATTAAACATGAACAAGGTGAAGAAAGAGTCAACGCCTGAGGCAAGTAATAAAAAAAAGAATTGTATACAAGAGTTTCTAAGTAAAAGTTTCATTACAAGATGACAACGGCCGGCTGGTTAATTAGCATGTAAGTTCGTCTCTGCAGGCAAGAAGATTCTGTTTGTTTTACAAAGGAATGTTCAAGAAATGTTGTGAATATTCCAAAGCTTACTTACTTGACAGCCGCACGGCTATACTCTGGTTTTTTTAAAGTAGACTTGTTTTTACACGTGCTACCTAATCGCTTGGTCCCTTTTTCAGTCTTTTTTTTAAGTGTAGCCGCGCGGCTATACTATTTTACATATCACTACCTAGGTGCTTGGCTATACCCTTTAAGTAGCATAATATGTATTTCTCTTTTTCAATTACTTTGATTAGTAGTTATGTTTTAGTTATTAATTACTTAGTGAATATTAAAGGAAAAAAAAAAAAAAAAATGAATTACTATTTATTAAGTAATATAATTCATGAAGTTAATGAAAATATTTAATAATTATTATTCATTAAAAAAATAATAATTAAAATATAATTACTAATTTAACTAATTAAATCAAGCACATATATTATTTAATTACTAAAAATAAAATTTTTGAAAATTAATTAGCCTAAACATCCTAAGTTTACCTTTTTTTTTTTTTTTTTTAGGTTTTTTAGGAAAAATAGTATAGCCGGTTGGCTATACTTATTTTTGCACACGGCATCTAATCGCTAGAGGGTCCTTTTTTATTAAAAATCGTACAGCCGCGCGCTGTACTCTGTGTGTTCTTGTTTTGACACATGGCGCCTAAAAAATAGGATATCCAAACGGCTATACTCAGTTTTTTTTTTAAAACACTATAGCCGCACGGCTATACTATTTAACATGTAGGCGCCTAGGCACGCGGCTATACCCTTTAAGTAGCATAATATGTATTTCTCTTTTTTGATTACTTTGATGTAGTAGTTATGTTTTAGTTATCATTTACTTAATGAATATTACAGGGAAAAAAATTGAATTACTATTTATTAAGTAATATAATTCATGAAGTTAATTAAAATATTTAATACTAATTATTTACTAAAAATTAATAATTAAAATATAATTACTAATTTAACTAATTAAATCAAGCAAATACATTATTTTATTACTAAAAATAAAATTTTAAAAAATTAATTAACTTAAACATCCTAAGTTTATATTTATTTTTTAAAGAAGACCTCTCTGACGAAATGTCGTCGGAGATGTCTAATCGGGCAAATATTTGCCAGCATAGACTTATGCCGACAACATTTCGTCGGGAGAGGTGTTTATGTTTTTTTTCAATTTTCAAAAATTTTAAAAAAAATTCTAAAATATAAAATTAGTTTCTTTACTTCTTTTTTTAGGTCAATTTTTTAATTTAATATATACTAGCCTCTCTGCACGTGCTTCCACGCCTCAGGATACTTTTAAAAAAAATAAATAAATTTATTTTAGAATTAAAAAAGGTAATGGGTAGTTGTGTTCCATAAACATAGGATCCATTATTTGATTTTTCTTTTAATTTTAATTTTTTTTAATATGAAAAAGTATGAATTTACCATATTATCCTCATTTAATTAATCATTTCAATTCTTAATGTTTGCATTAACCAATGACATTTTCTAGTATTTTGAATGTTTCACCATTCTCTGCCTTTTGCTTTATATATATATATATATATATATAAATTAAGTAATATCTTATCCTTTTTAATTTACATTCTGCTATGCAAAAATGAAAAAATAAAGAGATTTTCTATTTAAACCCCACACTTCTCTTAGTTCATCCCATGTTCTAAGTTCACCCCATATTTTAATTTAAATTTTCACAATTTCTAAGAAAACTCCACTATCTTCCCAAACTACACTTAAATACACCCCAAACTTAAAAAATGAGAAATAAAATAGAGTTTCTATTTAAACCCCACAATTTTCTTTGTTCCCAACAGATAAAAACACAAACAAATGGAACCCCAAACCCGAAATTTAATACTTTCTAGAGAAAGAGAACAACACCTCTCTCCAATAATTGTAACTGGAATTCCAACACTTAGGTACTGTAGAGAGAGATATATATATATATATATATATATATATATATATATATATATATATATATATATATATACCCCCTTCTATTGAGGGATCCCTCAAATTATTTTATTTGAGGGACGCCCTTTATGGTACCCTACAATTTTTTTTTCAATGATCCAAACCATCTATTTTTAAGGTCTTCATTCATAGATCATCCTTACAAAAAATTAGACAAATCGGAAACCGTTTCAATATCCAATTGTGTCCTACAAAATCAACGAACAACGGTGCATCAAAGAAAGTACTCAAATTTCAATAACACAATTGAGTGGTCAAATGATATCGGATTCAAGTGATTTTTTGTAGAGATGATCTTTGAATGAGTATCTACAAAATAGACGGTTTGGATTAGTGAAATGCAATCCGGAGTGGGGCCTACAAGGGGTGTCCCTCAAATAAGCTTATTTGAGGGATCCCTCAATGGAAGCTCTCTGTATATATATATATATATATATATATGGATGTGTGTATAGATGTACTAGGGTTAATTATTAAGTTGGATGACTTTTTTTGTCTTTTTACACAATAATAAAACTTACAGCATAATAATTTAAGTATTGGGGTGAACAAAGAGAAGTACGGGGTTTAAATAGAAAATCTCAAAATAAATTACTTATTTTCGTTTGGGTGTCTTAATTAAATTAGGGTCCTTTTAATTTAAGTATCCAAAGGAGATGTTGAAACTAGCAAATTAATATCTATAAAGTACAAACTAATGCAACTTGGAGGGTCCTTTTTTCTTAATTTTGTTTTTATTAAATAGTATAGACCCTTTAAATATAATGTATTTAAATAGTGTAGTTGTGCGGCTGTACTACGATTATTTTTTGGAAAAATAGTATAGATGGGCGGCGATACTTATTTTTTGACACGTGGCGTAATTGCCAGAGGATCCTCTTTTTTAGAAAAAAAAATAGTACAGCCGGGCGGCGGCTATACTATGTGTTTTTTATTTTTTTTCAAAAGTAGACTTGTTTTAACACATGGCGCCTAATCGATGGTGTCCTCTCTTTTATATGAAAAAATATGACAGCTGCACGGCTATAATCTTTTTTTTTTATATAAATAAAGTATAGCCGTGCTATTTTACACTTAGGCACCTAGGCACATGGCTATACTCTTTAAGTAGCATAATATGTATTTCTCTTTTTTAATTACTTTGATGTAGTAGTTATGTTTTAGTTATCATTTACTTAGTGAATATTATGGGGAAACAAAATTGAATTACTATTTATTAAGTAATATAATTCACAAAGTTAATTAAAATATTTAATACTTATTATTCACTAAATAAATAATAATTAAAATATAATTACTAATTTAACTAATTAAATCAGGCAAATATATTATTTCACTACTAAAAATAACATTTTAAAAAATTAATTAACCTAAACATTCTAAGTTTATATTTATTTTTTAAAGAAGACCTCTCCTAACGACATTTCGTCGGCAAAGGTAGTTTTCATCGGGATATGTTAATCCTGTAAATATTTGCCGGCATAGACTTGTGCCGACGACATTTCGTTGGGAGAGGTGTTTATGTTTTTTTTTTAACTTTTTAAATTTTTTTAAAAAAATTCTATAATACAAAATTAGTTTCTTTACTTCTTTTTTTGGGTCAATTTCTTTAATATAATATATATAAATTAAGTAATATCGTATCCTTTTTAATTTAAATTCTACTGTGCAAAAATGAAAAAGTAAATTACTTATTTTCGTTTGGGTGTCATAATTAAATTTGCCCAAAGCCCAAGAGCCCCACGTGGCGCCTAATCACTTTGGTGTCCTCTTTTTTTTTTTTTTTTTAAGCAAATGTACAATAGTCGTATTGTACATGTACTTACGTATTTCTAATGCTTAATACACATATTTTTAACAAAATTTTCAGTAAGACACACAAAGTTCACGTATTATACAAATAATTCTCACATATTATTGAATAAGAATAATATATGTTATAAAAATTATATTAAAATATTATATAGTGGCCGATTAATATCTACTTTGGATATGTTCAAACTAGCAAATTAATATCTATAAAGTACAAACTAATGCAACTTGGATGGTCCTTTTTTCATAAATTTTTTTTATTAAATAGTATAGACCTTTTAAATATAATGTATCACACAGTATAGCCGGTCGGCTCTACTTGTTTTTGACACGTGGCGTCTAATCGATAGGGGGTCCTTTTTAAAATAAAATAAAAAATAGTACAGCCGCGGCTATACTTTGTAGACTTGTTTGGACACGTGACGCATAATCGCGGGGTCCTCTTTTTTTACATAAAAATTATTATAGCCGCTCGGCTATACTCAGTTTTTTAATTTGTTTTAAATAAAGGCTATACTATTTTTCATGTAGGCTTTAAGTAGCATAATATGTATTTCTCTTTAAAATATTTAATACTAATTATTCACTAAATAAATTATTATTAAAATATAATTATTAATTTAACTAATTAAATCAGGAAAATATATTATTTAATTACTAAAAATTTAATTTTAAAAATTTAATTAACCTAAATATCATAAGTTTATATTTATTTTTTATAGAAGACCTCTCCCGACGAAAGTTTGTCAACATAGGTAGTTTTCGTTGGAGAAAGTCTAATCTGGCAAATATTTGCTGGCATAGACTTGTGCTGATGAAATTTTGTCGGGAAAGCTGTTTATGTTTATCTTTTTATTTTTTTATTTTTTTAAAAAAATTTAAAATATAAAATTAGTTTCTTTACTCTCTTTTTTTTGGTTCATTTCTTTAATTTAATATATATAATTAAGTAATATCTTATACCTTTTAATTTAAATTCTGTTGTGCAAAAACGAAAAAAATAAATTACTTATTTTCACTTGAGTGCCTTAATTAAATTTCTCCAAAGCCCAAGAGCCCCACGTGGTGCCTAATCACTTGGGTGTCCTCTTTTTTTATTTAAAAAAAAAAAAAAAAACAAACGTACAATAGTCATATTGTACATGTACGTACGAATTTCTTATGCTTAATACACATATTTTTTACAAAAGTTTCAATAAGACACACAAAGTTCATGTATTATACAAATAATTCTCACATATTATTGAATAAGAATAATATATGTTATAAATATTATATTAAATTATTATATAGTAGCTGATAAATATCTACTTTAGATTTGTTGAAACTAGAAAATTAATCTATATATATAAAGAAAAAGGCAGAGAATGGTGAAACATTCAAAATACCAGAAAATGCCTTTGGTGTATGCAAACATTAAGAATTGAAATTATTAATTAAATGAGGATAATATGGTAAATTCACACTTTTTCATATTAAAAAAAATAAAATTAAAAGAATAATCAGATAATGGATCCTGTTTTTATGGAACATAACTACCAATTATCTTTTTTAATTTTAAAATAAATTTATATTTTTTTATAAAAAAGCCTCTCGAGGCGCGGAAGCGCGTGCGTAGAGGCTAGTATCTATAATGTACAAACTGATGCAACTTGGAGGGTGCTTCTTTTTTTCTTTTTTTCTTTTTTTTTATAGACCTTTTAAATAAAATGTATTTAAATAGTATAGCCGTTCAGCTATACCCTGTGTTTTTTATTTTTTTTCAAAAGTAGACTTGTTTTGACACATGGTGCCTAATCGCTGGGGTCCTCTTTTTTTTTTGTATATAAAAAATAGTATAGCCCACGGCTATACCCAATTTTTAAAATAAAGTATAGCCGCACGGCTATACAATTTTACACGAAGGCGCCTAGGCACACGGCTGTATCCTTTAAGTAGCATAATATGTATTTCTCTTTTTAATTACTTTGATGTAGTAGTTATGTTTTAGTTATCATTTACTTAGTGTATATTACAAGAAAAAAAATTAAAAAAATTGAATTACTATTTATTAAGTAATATAATTCATGAAGTTAATTAAAATATTTAATACTAATTATTCCCTAAATAAATAATAATTAAAATATAATTACTAATTTAACTAATTAAATCAAGAAAATATATTATTTAATTACTAAAAATAAAAATTTAAAAATTTAATTAACCTAAACATCCTAAGTTTATATTTATTTTTTAAAGAAGACCTCTCTTGACAAAATTTGATCAGCAGAGGTAGTTTTCGTCTAGAGAAGTTTCAATTCCGTCAATTTTGACCCTGTGGTTTCGATTTATAGCAATTCAAGGACAAGTTAGTATTCCTATCAATTTCTTTGACAGTGCAAAGGGCAATTTCGTCAACCCAAAATCCTTGAGTATAAAAGCTCGTCTTAAACTCCCCTAATTTCATATTAGGGCTTGAAATTGGTCATTTGGGTTTAGGGTTTTTCAAAACTTGGGATTAGTGGTTGAATTTCGAGCCCTAATATGATATGGGGAGAATTTCATACAAGCTTTTATGCTCAAGGGTTTTGGGTTGACGAAATTGCCCCTTACATCGTTAAAGAAATTGACGAGAATACTAACATGTCCCTAAATTGCTACAAATACGAAACTACAATGGCAAAATTGATGGAATTGAAACTACAAGATCAAAAGTGGTTGAAGTGCCAAACTACATGGACCAAAAGTGACTTTTGGCCTTCTTGTTTTTTGGGGTATTACATAAGTTATGTGTTGTATTCATCGCAATATTTAGGGCCCGTCCGGTAACTTTTTCGGAGAATGTTTTCTTAGAATATTTTCAAAGAATGAAAACAAGAAAACAAATTTGCATTTTTAGAAAATGAAAATGCGTCTGGTAGATTAATTAGAAAACATCTTCAGAAAACAAAAAACAATGAAAACGTGTCTGGTAGTACAATTTGAAATAATAATATGTGAGTTATTTTTATGAAAACGTTTCCCATGAGAATGAAAACAACTTTTTTCTGTTTTCTACAAGTACACATGAACTTGTTTTCATTTTATGAAAACATTCTCAGTGTTTTCTGTTTTTTGGGCCACCGAACGTGTTTTTGCCTCATTTTTGTTCTCTGAAAATGAAAACAACCCCTTAAAACGTTACCGAACGGGGCCTTAGCTTCAGTATAGGAACCCCAAAAGCACGAACACAATTATTTTAATATGGACCACGTTTTCTCATAAACGTACAAAAGCTAATGGCATGGACACATTTCTCACCCATGCACATTCTATGATATAATCATTTACAGTATATAAACATGTTAGTTTATGGGAGAAGAGGTTTAGGAAATGGTTGGTTTAGTGTTTAGGACAATAGCTTAATTTGGAATAGAAAACTCTTGAAAGAGTAATCAAGTAGTTTTATTTGAATGAAGTAGGAAAGGTACAAGGCTTTGGATATAGGACAGCTGTAGTTTTCAGCTTAATTACTTGAGTTGGCTATAGGCATATTTATACAGATGCTAAGTCGGTAATTTTGCTTGGACAAGTCAGTTACACAGTAACCGACTTATCTAAAGTCAATTTTAGCCACAAGTTAGTCCTATAATTCTAGAATTCTCTAGTTACAATTACAATAAATAATTATTAGGATGGTTCTAGTAAGAGTCAACCAACTTTTACTTAGTAATTCTCTAAATTATTTTAGAATTTTCTAGTTTTATCACACAAGTGTGCATTAATGTTTAACAATCCTCCTTAATGCACATTTGTGTTGTTCTGAGCATGTTTCGTAGCAGTTTGAATTTTGGTCTTGGAAGTGCCTTAGTGAAGATGTCTGCGATTTGCTACTTTGTCTTGCAGTACTTGAGCTCAACCTTCTTTGTTTGCTGAGACTTCTCGTAAGAAGTGATGCTCGATAGCGATATGCTTTGTCCTACCTGCGGAACACTGGATTCTTCACCATTGCTATAGTAGACGTTTTGTCGCAATTTCAGTAGCTTTTGTTTGGCACTCTCCCATATCTTCAAATATTCTTTTGAGCCATATAGCTTGGCATGTTGTACTTGATGTTGCTACGTACTCGACTTATGCTGATGATTGTGCCACGGTAACTTGTTTTCTTAATGACCATAAAAATATACCAGACCCAATTGTAAATTGCATAGCCTGATGTGCTTTTCATGTTATCTATCTGATCCAGCCCAATCACTGTCTGTGTAGCCAAATAGTCTCGGATCTGTAGTGGGCTTATACCATATGCCATAGTCAATTGTGCCTTGCAAGTATCTTAATATTCTCTTTGTTGCTCCATAGTGTATCTGGCTTGGATTTTGCATAAATCTTGATAGTAAGCTTGTCGTGTACATGATGTCGAGTGTTGTTGTTGTCAAGTATAGTAAGCTCCCAATGAGACTTCTATAAATTGATTCATCTGCTTTACTTGATCCATCTTCCTTTCTTATTTTCTCATTGGTGAAAAGAGGAGTAGCCATAATCTTGCACCCGTACATCTTGAACTTTTTCAATAGAATCTCAGTGAACTTTTTTTGGTATATGAAGATTCCATCTTCTTCTTGGTTTATCTGAATGCCCAAAAAGTAGTGCATCAACCCAAAGTCACTGATCTCGAATGTTTTTATCATATCTTTTTGAAACTCTTGAATTATTTCTTCATTGTTTCCAGTGTAGATGAGGTCATCCACATATAAAGAGACAATCAAGTTATCAAAGTTACCTTGAGTTTTTGTGTAGAGAGTAGGCTCGTTTTTGCTCCTTTTGAAGCCTGCGTTGATGAAGTGCTTGTCTATGCAGCTGTTCCATGCTCGTGGTGCTTGCTTGAGTCCGTACAAGGCTTTCTTTAGCTTGAGTGCTTTATCATATCCTCCTTGCTCAATAAATCCTTGTGGTTGCTCCACATATATTTCTTCTTCGAGCTCTCCATTTAGAAATGTAGACTTTACGTCTAGCTGATAAATTCTCCATTTCTTTTGAGCTGCTAGTTCTACCAGTGCTCTTATAGTAGTGTCAAGTCTTGCAACTAGTGCGAAGGTCTCGTTGTACTAGCCTTGCCTTATGTTTTTGTATTGACCCATCAAGATTAAATTTGGTCTTATATACCCATTTAACCCTAATGATATCTTTGTCTTGTGGGCGATCAACGAGCTCCCACGTTTTGTTTTTCTCAATTGTTTTGATTTCTTCTTCCGTAGCTTTTCTCCAAATTTCTTCTTTTACTGCAACTTCAAAACTTTCAGGTTCTATAGTTATGAAGTTGCAAGTTTCATATATATCTTGGAGTGATCTAGTTCTTTGTTCTGGTTTTGGAGAGCCTTCATGTTGTATTGACGGAGGAGTTGTTATAGGTGGTGGAGACATACCTGGAGTTTCTTCAGTTTCCTCTCTGCACGGTTGTGTTATAGTAACACTTTTCCTTTCAACTTTTTCTTCCTCCCTGTTCCATGACTCCGATTCTTCAAACTCAACATCTTGGCTTATAATGAACTTCTTAGTTCTGGGATTGTAGACTTGATAGCCTTTAGATTGGGAACTGTATCCCAAGAATATACCAACTTCATATTTTTCTTCTAGCTTGTGTCTTTTCTCCTTAGGAATGTGCACATAGCAAATGCATCCAAATACTTTGAGATGCTTTGTTGAAGTTTTTATATTGCTCCAGCTTCAATAGGAGTCTTATTTTGTAAAGCTTTTGTTGGCCATCTATTTAGCAAGTATAATGTTGTATATACAGCTTCTGCAGAATAAGTTTGGCAAGCCTTTTTCAAATATCAAGGATCTTGCCATCTCCATGACAGTTCTATTTTTTCTTTCAGAGACTACATTTTGTTCAGGAGCATAGCCAACTGTTAGTTGATGCTATACTCCTTCATCTTCACAAAATTTGTTGAATTCTTTAGTACTTTAATATAGTGGCCACTTTGTTTTTTGACACGAGTTTTGAATTTTTTGAAGATATTAAAGACTTTTGATCTTTCTCGTAAAAAATAAACTCACGTCATTCTAGTATAGTCATCTATGAACAAGATAAAGTACATGTTGTTAGCAAGATATGGAGTCCTCATGGGTTCACAAACGTCTGTGTGAACAAGCTCCAACAAGACCTTAGCTCTCCAAGCCTTTCCATATAGAAATGCTTGTTAATGTTGTTTGCCAAGTTGGCAACCTTCACAGACATCATGGATCTCTTTTATGTTTGGAAGGTCTCTCATTATATTCTTTTGATAAAGAGTTTTTAGTGCATAAATTAAATTAAAGTGGCCAAATCTTCAATGTCATAACCATGAATCTTCTACTTATGCTTTCTTGGCTGTGGCTTTTACAAATTGCCATTGGATGGGAAAATTTCTATTTACCATCCTTACTTTTGTTATTATGTGATTTTTATTTCTTTTATCGAATATTTTGTAGAAGTCTCTAGAAAAGTGTGGAGAGTATCCATTTTCAATCATTTGTCCAACACTTATTAGTTTGGATAGAGATTGTACCTTTTCCTTTTGTCTCCACCAGTGCTCCATTTCCCAGTTTTACTTAGGATTTTACGGACTTGTCCATGTTGGGGAAGATGCTTTCATCGCCAGTCATGTGGTTACTACAGCCGCTATCAATATACCATTTTCAGTTGTTTCCTTTTGATGAGCATAAAACACATGCTCATTCTTCTTACTTTCTTTTGAGTAATTGGCTTGATAGTTCTTGGTCTTACAATCTTTTTCTATGTGCCCAAATTTTTTACAATTTCGACATTTGGGCTTGCCATGCTATCAGTAATATTTTTCAAGGTAGTTTGTATTTTTACACACCCCGCAAGGAGGATAATTTTTCCTCTCTTTCATTTCTATTTTATTTCCCCAATTTTTATTGGATTTATAATCTTCTCCTCTACAACTTTCTCCAAATTTTCTTTCCCCTTCTTTAGTTTCTGAGACCTTAAATTTAGTTTTGACTAAAAGGCGCTTTCAACTGAATTTTCATTTCACCTACTCAGTCTTTTCTCATATGCTTCAAGAGAGCCCATTAGTTCTGCTCAGTGATAGACTAGTTAAATCCTTTGTCTGTTCAATGGCAGTAACTAAATGATCATACTTATCAAGAAGACTTATAAGTATTTTTTCTACAATTCTTGAATCATTAATATTATCTCCATAGGCTCTCAATTGATTGATTATTTCTTTTATTTTGGCATAATAGTCTTGTGTGGTCTCAGAATCCTTATTTTAATGTTTTCAAAATCTCTTCTCAAAGTTTGTAGCTTAACTGCAAGTACCTTGGCATTGCCTTGAAATTCCTCCTTTAAGTATTCCATGTTTCCTTTGCAGTTGTGGCTCCCATGATCCTTGGAAAAATCGTATCATGCAAGGCTTGTTGCAGGGCATATAAGGCCTTTGCATCCTTTTGTTGATCCTTCATTAGTTGCCTTAACTATTACACGGTTGGATTTTCTGGATTATTGAAGCCACTATCAACTATGTCCCATAAATCTTGAGACATAAAATAGGTCTTCATTACTCCAGAAGTCATAGTTTTCTCCGGTGAAAATAGGAAGAGGGATAGAAAACTGGCTAGTGGTTTCAAAATATAGTTTCAATTATTTAAAAATAATAGAAAATTATTTTAGTATTCCAAACCCTAAATCCAAATCTCGAACCAATAACCCTAGCTTCTGAAAGTTATCTTATTTATGGTTTGTACTAAGATGGATGCAAATAATATGTTCAAGAGTTAAAACAAATCTGTACCCAAAAAAAAAGGATGAAATAATAAAATAATAAAATAATAATAATTCAATAGAGAAATATCATACTCAAAACAAATTTACTTTCATAATCTCAATAAGTTCCAGTCCTACACTCCTTTTAATCTCAACTCACCTATAAAACACAGATACGGATACGGAAATACAATACAAAAGGTAATACGGAAAATTTCTAAAAACTAGGATATGATATAGCAATTAAACATATATATTAATAATTTAATATATAGTTATCAAAATATTTATAACATAAAACTAAGATAAAGATACAGTAGAAGAAGAAGAAGTGTTGGAGTATGATCGTGCAAAGTAGACCAACGGCTGGCAAACTCTTCGAATTTTTCAACCAGCAACAATTAAAGCTTATCTCCTCTTTATTTTCCCTCTTAAAACCTCTAAAACGAGTTGTCCGTTCATCAAAGACTGTATCCGTTGACTCTGATACATATCCGACGCGTATAGTAGCATATCGATACGGGATTCGGACCTAAATCGGAGCATCCGTGCTGAAACAAACCAAAAGAAAAATATAGTAACCATCACTCATCACTGCAATTAGAAGAAAAGGACCCCCACAAATGACATAATGCAGGGCACGAGAGTTGCAGAAGAGACGGCGGCCATTGCAACAGCAGCATCATTCTTTTGCTCGTTCTGGTCAGCAGATTGAGGTGGGCTTGCTGGTTCCAAGACCTTGATGATCATCTTCTAGCCTCTCTCGCAGTGCCCAGAAACCCCACTAATGAAATAGAACAAACCAGGCCGGTCCAATGTGAACACGGTCACACTATTGTTGGAGAAGAAGATGGGATGAGCAGAATGGCATTTTTCGTACTCGTCCTTGGTCACCACCATCACCGAGTCTTTGGAAGTTGAAGTCGATGAAAAACAATATCTATAAAAAAATTTAAAAAAGTCCCGCCTAGGCTGCCGCCTAGTGCCTAGGCGCCCGCCTAGCTCCAGGGCGCCCACCGCCTAGGCCGATTTTTCGAACTAGTAGCTCAGGGCAAGGCATCGAAGAGTTGAAGAATGAGTCAGTGAAAAACAAAATCTATAAAATAAAATAAAAACAAAAACAAAAAAACAGAAGACCCGCCTTGGCGCCCGCCTAGCTCCTGGGCGGCCACCGCCTAGGCCGATTTTTCGAAAATGACTATCTAGTTGCTCAGGTCAAGGCATCGAAGAGTTGAAGAACGAGATTCTGTTGAACTCCAAACTCCAACACAAGAATCTTGTAAAGCTCAACAAAAGCTTGGATATGATATTATTGGGTTAGTTTCACAGGCCCTTTATGTTTGGCTGCAATTTCTCATGTCACCTAATCTTTCTTCAGTATCATTGATAATGTCTGAGCTCTTCCTATCCTAGTATGCCGAACTTAGGGGGACTATTGATTTCATTTCTAATGGCAATTGGTGTATTGATTAGATCCAATGAGAAGAGCAGTGTTTGATTGGGCTAAACACTTCAATATTATTCAAGGTGTTGCTAGAGGACTTGTTTATCTCCACCATGATTCCTGTTTGAAGGTAAGTAATATTCTATTGGATGAGAAGATGAGCCCAAAAATTTCGGATTTTGGATTGGCACGTATCTTTCAAGGGACACAGAATCTAGCAAACACTCAGAAGGTTGTGGGTTGAATCTCGATGATAATGTGCAGCAGGGAACAAAGTATTTCTCTTATTATGTATTTGACAAAACTCTGATATATGGATATCTCTTCAAAAGGTACACTAAAGATTATGTATTCCGATCGAACGTGGTGAGAACTGGAATCTTAACTGGCAGGCTCAAAAGAATCCATGTGACCATTATGGAACATGTGGACCTTTTTGGGTTTTGCAGAACTTCTGAATCTCCAATCTGCAAGTGTTTGAAAGGGTTTGTACCTAAGTCACATGAGGAATGGAGCAAAGGAAACAGGACAGCAGGGTCTGTGTGAGGAAAACAAAATTGTTTTGTGAGAGTAGTACACAAGCAAGTCAGTCACTTCGAGAGGAAAAGGAGATGGGTTTTCGAAGATGGTACGGTTGAAACTACCATGAATATATCACGTCTTCGGATGCTGAAGAGTGCATGATACAATGCCTAAATAATTGTTCTTGCTTGGCTTATATGTTAATAATATAGGGTGTTTGGCCTGGTCCAAAGACCTTATTGATATACAGGAGTTTTCCTCTGACGGAGTAGATCTTTTTATTCTCCTAAACAGTACAGAAATAGGTAAATGATAATAATATTGCTTCCACAGCTTTAAGTATAAATATTTTTTCTTTTCTGTCTCACACCGTTTGCATTACAAATTCATTTTTTCAGATGAAGGAAATCGAACCAAGTTAATTGTCAGCCTGATCACAGCTATTGGTTTAGTGTCTTGGGTGTCATGGTGTTTGGTTTGCACAGATTGCGAGCTACCAAAAGGGTAAGAGAGAGAGAGAGAGAGAGAGAGAGAGAGGGGGGGGGGGGGGATACAATTCATTTGTGTAAGGTAACGAAGAAATTTTGATGATTGTTATCTGACTCAGTATTTGATTGTTATATTTGCCAGATCAGGAAAAGTCAAAGTAACAACAAAGTTCTTTAAATTGACTGATACTACTAGCAGTGGCGGATCCACCATGGGGTCAGACGACCCCATGGCAGACCTGGAAATGGCTTAGAGGTCCCTTGTTTGCCTTGGCAGCCATGGGAGATGACCCCATGGAGAAGAAGATATGCAAGCTGTGAGGGAGAAGAAAGAGGGAGGAAGAGAAGAGAGAGAGAGAGAGGGAGGAAGAAGAAGAAGACAGTGATTGAGAGGGAGAAGAAAGAGAGAGGAAGACGAGAGAGAGAGAGAGAGAGAGAGAGGGAGGAAGAAGACTGTGATTGAGATGGATTTCGACCAAAAAAAAAAGGAGAAGAAGGCACTGCAAACACAAATAATAATAAAAAGGGAAGAGATCTGTTAGGGTTTTTTTAAAATATTTTTATAATTATGTTGGACAGACATATAAATATTAAAAGTATACATAAATAGCTTAAAGATATCACTTACTATAGTGGCTTCTGAATTGTAAAAATCTTTTTGGTCAAGGGTTCAACACCCATTGTGCTCTTTTTGTTGTAAAATTCTAGATATTTTATTATTTGGGTTATTATATATATATATGGGCTTGATTTATTGAATGATGTTTTGTTAATTGGAATAAGTTTAACGTGTTTTTTTAATTTTTTTAGCATTGGTTTTATCTTTAAAAAAATTCAAAATTTTAACACTATGACCCCATGGGGTAACAATCCTGAATCCTCCACTGACTTCAAGAGACACTCTTCAAGAATATATTAGAAACCAAGATCCAGCTTCCATCTCAAGAGATGGTCGGTGATACCGTACGTACAATGAGCCAGTAATTCGATGAGGCAAAGCTTTACTGAACTTATCCCTGTGCAAAGTATTATGATTCAGGTTTGTAATTATCTTCCATGATTATCATTATGCTAATTAAGCACGAACGAACCCAATAATTTGGGCACGATCTACTGTAGAAGGCCTTCCCTCGGTCAGAAAGATGCCAATGTTGCTAATCGTGTGAGTGAGTGTACATATAGTCCTATAATATAGGGGACAAGTATGCATGTATCGTGCTCATCTGTACTATGTACGTAGAAAGTAATTTAATATAAAGTGATTTGCAGGATGTGTCCGTTGGTTTTCTTTTCTTCAATAACGGTGTTGAGTTGGAGAAAGGGTAAAACTGGCAATTAATTAAGTTCATAAGAAAATGTTTTTCTCTTTCTTGAAAACTTCAACCAGGTGTAACACTATAAAGAGAGAGTGTGAAATCACAGTTCCTCTAGCTAAAAAGGAAGGGACTGACTGAGTGAGGACCCAATGATCAGACTTGCCCAAAAAAAACCTCAACAAGTAGATTTGAGGTGGTGACCTAGATGATGTTAAGGCAGCTACCAGGCTAACAAGGAGAGATATAAGACCCATAAGTATTTTGTGAAGCCTACATTATGGCCGACCAACCGTACGTATTGTCGATGGCCGGCTTTACAAAGTATCTTATGGGTCTTGAGTCTCTCCTTAACAGCCTGCCCACTGCCTTCACATCATTTGGGTTGACCATCTCAACCAAGGGAGTTGGTGAGTTTCGGATCCATTTGCTTGTTTTTTCGGCTTTCTCAGGTAGCAATGGGGTTGTGCTGCTGCTTTCTTTTTTTACTAGTTTTATTTGTTATTGTTTAGGTTAATTTCTTCTTCTTCTTCTTCTTCTATTCTTCTTCAAGAGAATGATTGATCATGGAAGGGAGTTGTTGTGTTTTCAGGGTGACGAGAGGAGGGCGACAAAGAGCAAGGATTCATTCCCTTGGATTAAACGAGAGTTGCGGAATTCCACGAAACCGAGACCCCCAAGCCAAACCAAAGTGACTTGTGAGAAAATGGGCAAAAACTATTATATTGAGTTGGGGGATACTGGCCGGAGCACATGACATGTGGCCATTGAATTTGAGACCTTACACATAATTTGTCATCCGCTATGATATCATAATAGAATCACACATTCAATCAAATACTGTGACACAATTACTTCTGGGTAATGATTTCTCCACTCTCTTTTTATCCACTTACACTCCTTTTTTAATTATAAAATGAAGTGTAAGTGTATAAAATTGGAGTAGGGAAATCACCACTCTTACTTCTTCTAAGATGTGGGATCGATATATAATGTCATTTTAAAGTATATTTTTTGTCCATCATTAAGGTTAATTTTGTTTTGAATAAAAACAAAAGGTTATTATTGTTATATCACAGTCGACCCACCAAGACCAAACCAAGAATCTTGTATTGTTTCAAATCAAGCGTACTCAAGAAAACAAAACAAAACAAAAAAACAAAGAAATTATTAATATTTGGATTCTTGATGACTCATCGTGAGCGAAATGCATGTATGTGTAGTCATATCATATCACTTCTGATTCTGAAGCTATGATCACTACACTTATTATTAGCCAAAAGCCAGAGCACGGAGAAAAACTTAGATGCACATGCACATGCACCTATGTGTAGTTGTAATTACAAGATATAATACAAATTAATTCAGTCGTTAAAGGCATTTCAAGTATTATTATAATGAGATAAAAATCATATTATGACGGGGCGGCACATAATATAATTAGAGAAAATCAAACTAATCACGATTTGAAAATAAGAATGAGTTGAAATGAAATGAAATGAGCATATATGATATCAGGTAGCCCTTTTCTTTTAAGATTAGTAGTAATTTTAAGTGATTCTGGGCATAAACCTCCTATGTGCTTCTCCATAAAATCATTAGAAGTGATTCTCCATATAGATGTTTTTTGGTCTATTCAGAATCACTTCCAAACGAGCCTAAAATAAGAACAGTTGAAATCCATAATGACAAGCAAGCACGGCATGTGCATAGATGGTGTGACATATATAACAAAAGTTCAAAAATACTCCAAGGCTTCACATTATAATAGAGGAAATATCACATTTTTCACACACCACAACCAAAATATCTGCCGTTCCCTACCACCTTGGTGGTTGCTTTAAAATCTCATTTTGCCTTCAAAACCAGTAAAAAACCAAACAAAGCCGCAACATCTCATAGGACTTCCAACTTCCATTTGCACATGACTGAGCTCATGCTTTTCGTAACGAAAAGGGCAAAACAAAAGTAAATTTGAGCACGTGCCGACAATGTTCACGTGCCTAAATTGAATGAGAGTAACTTTTCCTTAGAGAGTAGTTTTTTTTTTTTGGTCAAGAAGATCAAGCTCTTCAATAGAAAACAAATAACCTCCCATGTAGAAAGCACATGGGAAAGTCAACGGATACAAAAGCCAAACATAAAAGAAAGAAATGCAGCACTGGCCCAAGGCCAACAGGGAGCAGAGAACACCTCCCAGGAAAGCAAACCGCAATAACTACAAAGACAAAAACTAGGAAATGCGGAAAATATATACAAGAGAAAGACAAGGTTATGGGGGAGGACAAGGGAGTCCATCTTTTGAGAGCACCAGAACCAAAGAGGGAGGGGGCGAAGTTGCCCAATTCACATGTCTCACCCTCGAATTTGTTAAAGCCGCCGCTGCATGGGCAGCACAATTGGCTTTTCTTGGGACCCAGCTCCAGACCACCCTTGAAAAGAAGGAAGTTCTGCGCCAAATCTCTGCTAAAAGAGGAAAAATCCTCCACAGCATCGGCTTCTTTTTGGAGATCGACTCGATGACAACCTTTGAGTCACTCTCCACCATAATATGTTGAAGATGCATAGTCCGAGCCAACTTCAAACCTTCCAAGATAGCTTCTGCCTCCACCTCCTCAGGAGAGGAACGAACAGTAAAGGAGGAAGCCCCACCAATAAGATTGCCATGATTGTCACGGATTACACACCCCACAGCTCCATGCATCGTATTCTTATGCCATGCGCCATCAACATTAATTTTGATAAGTCCTTCCCCAGGGGGGCGCCAATAAACATGGCTTACATCTACAACATCGGTAGTGTCAGGGATAGAAGTCAAGCCTTTTCTTTCAAAAATCCTTGCAGTAGCTTTCCTGAGCACAATACCAGGATCGGGGGGAAGTGTGAGAAGAAAGCGTTGCATCTTTCCTTCCAAATCTCCCAGCATATAATGCTAACAGATGCCAACAACTCCTTTTGCGCATGAATAGGAAAAGCCAAATTGGAACTCAGGGCCAAAAGCCAAATATCGATCTTGGAGATTCTCTGCATATCTGGTTTGTAGCTCAGAGTTGAGCCAAACCACACACCTTTCACCCACGTGTAGAGAAACAAAATATGCTCAATAGATTCCTCATATAGTTCACAAAAAGGACATAGGGGATTGCAACTGACTTTCCTCCTATATAAGTTAAGTTTGGTAGGGATGGCGTTTGACACTGCCCTCCATAGGAAGTTCCTTATCTTTGGAATCACATCAATTTTCCAAATTGTATTCCACACTTTAGTATCAATCTGGTGAGAAGAGTGGGCAGGAAGGGACTTTTTGCCAATTCTAGAGAAAGCCCAATAATAACAACTCTTCACAGTAAGTATTCCCCTTTTCTCCCAAGGCCAAATCAATCTGTCAGGTTCCAACGAATTGAAGATAGGAATAGCACGGATTGCATCTAAGTCACTGGGTCTCACAAGTCGGATGATATCATGTAGCTGCCAAGTCATGGAGTTTCGGTCAATAAGGGAGCTCACCATAGTTGGGATCGGGCCAGGAGCAATAATTGTTGCCGATAAACCTCTTGGCTTGGGGTGAGGAATCCAATTGTCCTGCCACATTTTAACACTCAATCCATTGCCAATCTGCCACATCGCACCATTCTCCATACTACAAGGAAAATCCCTTTTAGCGACGAAACCAGTTGGTCGCTATTACATGATATTTCGTCGCCAAAGATAAATAGCGACGAATATTTTTGGTCGCCAAGGTCGTCGCTGCAAGCTCGTGGCTAAAAGTACCATGCGACGAAAACAGAATTTCGTCGCTAAAATAACTTAGCGACCAAAACATGTCGTCGCCAATTAGCTCCAAGTTGGTCGCCTATAGAGAGGGAGTTGTCGCCAAAAAACCAAAAATTCCAGCGAAATGGAATTATTTAGCGACGAAATATATGTTTGGTCGCCAAAGATGGGAGTTTATTTGTGGAATATTTTAGTTGGTTTACTGAATGGGCGACGAATAGATTGGTCGCTAAAAACTGCTATCAGATTGAGTGACGAAAAGAAATTCGTCGCCAAAAGTGTACAGAATTTTTTTTTTTTTTTCGAAATAAAAATTTGTGTCAAGCTTTGTCACAGAATATTATTTAGTCCATAAAGTTTCTGAAAAACACTAAATAGATGAAATTAATAAAAATCGCATAATTATTGTTCAAAAGATACTAGTTTAAGCATACATCAATGTAGCTAGATACAAAAAACCCCAAGGTATGCTAAAGATACAAAAACCATCAAGTAGCTAGATATAGAAACCCTGTAGAACCCCCCAAGGTATGATACATATAAAAACCATCAAGTATGTAGATGTACACACAACCTAATGAATATTTACAATATCATCAAGATCATCATAAACATTACGTGAACCACCACTATTACCTTGATCACCATCACAAGAAGAATCACCAATATGCTGGGATGGAACATCTAAATGTGAGGGTACAGGACCGCATCCACTCAATGACATTCAAAAGTTTACCCACTGTGCCATCTCACAAACTATGCCTTTCAACTCACCAACTGTGCCTTGAAGTTCCTCAACCTTTTTCTCTGGAGCAAAAGAGGAGGCAACTCGACCACTATGCGAACTCTCCACTCAGAGACTAGAACCCAAGCCTCGAATCCTCTTGCCCTTTGCAACCCCATGTTCTGCAGTCATGATCTCTAACTGTTGTGGGATAGGGAGTGCGATTTGATCTAGTGGAGTTCCTAAACTCTCTGCCACTTGTTGCTTGGCCTTCTTATACTCTTCATTCATCTTCTTCTACAAAAAGAAGCAAAATAAAGATATGTCAATATTATAAATGCATAAAAAGAATGAAGTGAATGGGATGCTAGTACCACCAATTATCCAAATTTCCAAATCAGTCACAAACAAAAATAAAATCAACTTGAAGCAAATAATAAAAGGAAAATGCACATAAACAATGGAATATATCTCTTTGGATATACAGATTGCAGGAAGTTTGAAAATACTCACAGGTCTGATAAGATCCTTTTTCTGCATCTCCCCAAAGCACAATACAAACAAGAAACTTCGAAAAACATGGATTATAAATATTTGCCCAGCAACATGGCCCCCTTATAATTGGGCCTAAATTTTAACTTCTAAGAGCACAACGGGTTGTTAGAACTGAATTTGTTTAATTGGAGTTTGGAATTGGGCCTCCAAAGAGGAAGAGAAGTACAACTGCAGGCAGCTCAGCTTTCAAAACAATCTTAGCATGCACGTTTTTTTGGTCATCAATATATAAGTTCATGGAAAATTTAGAAAACTTACACATATCTTCTTTGTATTTCTAATTAATTAGTTCTATTTGCAATGGATAAAGTCTTTATATGATGCTAAAACCAAGGTACACAATTAGCATCTAAAATAATGGGTCGTCAAAAACTTGCATGACCAGTCGGCTGATTTTGTTTTTGATTGCAGATTATAAACTAAAAAGCTATGAAGAGTACATGCATGTCACATATATATGCAAGTCAATAGTTAATTGTCAGCAGGTTTATGTATTCCTTACCCCTTTAATTTCAGCAGCCTCATTGATCGACAGGCTCTTATCCTTACACATACACATGTTGCTCCAGTAGCTAATGTATGTAGGATTTTCACCCTTCTACATTTTCCCAACAAAAAGACAATGAGAAATACTTGAAATTATTACAATATAATAAATAAAGAAAGATTTCAAGTGGCCTAAAATTATAAACCTCTTTAACACCTTCCATGTGTTTTAGGAAAGAATGTGACCCCATGTATATATGATCAAACTTCTTTTTTCTTTTTTTTTTTCCTCTGTTCTCAGCATTGGCCTTGCAACATTTCTGTTTTGATTATATACATGAATTGTTAATTTTTTTTTCTTTTTCTATTTGATACTTAGAATAAGTTCCCAATCAAAAAAATGAAAACTGCTGATGTTATGAGACATTAAATAATACTCATTTGTGTACAACGTATCAACCAAATAATGTCACTCTTCTAGAGTCCTTCGAGTACCAAACATCTTTTCAGGGGGAGGTGTTGCTCGTGCAAGTCAGGATCCGTTAAGTCCACATCAAACATGAACTAATATCAATTAACCATAAACAAAACAAGTATTAGTTATAATTTTTCAATGCAAATAGAAACATTGACTCACCCTTGTATATATTGCCCAAACCAAAATTTCATAACATGATTAGATAAAACACTTATATAGATACAAGCAAATAACTCTTTCACAGATTGACAAGCTAATAACTCTAGATTGACAAGCTAATAACTCTTTCACAAGAAAATTATAAAAAGAGAGATTCCACATTAAATATGTTTTTTAAGGGTAAGTATCATGGTAACAATTTTTTTTTTATAAGATTCTTTCCACATTACTTTGCACAACTTAGCTAAACCCATGAAACCAGTAAAAAAAAAAAATGAAGGCAGGCGCAAGAATCGTAGCTATTCATACCTCTTAAGCAAATATAGCCTCTTAAGAAAGTATTTCAAACAACCTATTGCAAACAAAAGTTACAAAATAAAAATAAAATAAAATAAAACAGTTAGACATAATAAACCCATGACACAAGTCAGAAAAAAAAAAAAAAAAAGAAGCCAGAAGCCAGATTTTTAGCTATCCATACCTCTTAAGCAAATATAGCCTCTTAAGCAAGTAATTCAAACACCCTATCGTAAAAAAGAAGAATAAAAAACACAAATCTGTTACTATATTTTTGGAGGGCTTGAGTCCAAATTAGTATTCAAACTCAAAATAGTATGCCTTCGCCCTCTAAGTTTCACTACTCATCATTAAACAAAAACATTATTTTTCTGAGTTAACTCAAAATAGTAACATAATAAGACATCACAGGAAGCACCAAATATCCAAGATAAAAGCCTAAACAGAAAACCAAATGGTTCAAAGGAATATTGTAGTCAACACATCCACTTTATACAGTTATAACATGTACAATGAATAAAATCAGGCTTAAGGTCACATGTCTCTCGTGTAGTATATGAATGATCTGAAACTAGTAATTAGGCTCTTCATCTCAATTCCAAAACAAATTATTATTCTTTACAGTTTTTAATTATATATGCCCTAAATGATGACAAAAACCATTTCAAAATTAACAAAAATGTACCCTTGAAGCTAATTGAATTACCTTGCATAAAATTCAAGCAACCAGTGATCATCACATAAAGCCAAAATGGTTCGTTAAAAAAGAAAAAAAAAGGTGGCTGGAAGAGCTTGAAAAGGATTTCCAAAACAATCAAACTAGCATTGAAGGATGATACTCCATCAGTTAAATTCTATCATCCAATTAAGTGGTACTACACTTAGACACCAGTACTATAAGGGAAAGAAAAATAATTGCTAAACTGAACGAGTTAATCTATGGGACCATGACCCTGCAGCTAGCTTATATATAAATATAGAGACAACTCTACAGCTAGCTTATATCTAAACTATAAAGAGAACTCAATAATCTACATTGGCAATAATAACAACAACAACAAAACCATAAGCTCACAGACAAAGCCAAAGAAACCTTGAAACAAACACACCCACATGACCAACTTCCAACTTCTAACTTTTTACTTAAATTATATAAATGAATTGTTATATTCTTTCTTCCCACGGATAGTAAAGAAATTCAGATTTAATCCAGAAGTATCAAGCAAACATTCATGACTTGGAAAACAATCAATCAGACTCAAAGCATTAAAATATAAAAAATGAAATAAATGTTGGGTACGTGTGCAAGTGAATCATCTCAAATTTGACTCAGAACCAACATCAAATGGAAAACAGGCCATTCATATCAGACACAAAACCCTACTCAAATTTGACACAGAACCCACAATACCTACCTGGAAAAAGGAAAAGTCATTTTATTCAGAATACTTGGACAATTGAATGTTCAAGCATTTAAGATATCAAAAAGGAAAAACAAGCACTGAAATCAGGTCCGATTTAAATTCCTGGGTATCTATTTCTGATTTTCCTTGGTTATTTTCTCAGCAACCAAATGAAATCTACAACTGAAAATCAGAGCTCAAAAGAAAATGAAGGTAAGCGAGACAAGGTAGACTCACCAGAAGCTTGCCGCTGAAACACATAGTGAGGAGGATTTCGGAGATGGAGTTTTCAGATGGCCGTCGATTCTTACACTGGTATGGAAAGGCGTGCGAGATGGAGGATCTCTTCGCCGACGTCGGTGGAGGATTGCTCTGCGACGTTGGTGGAGGATTGCTTTGCCAATGTCAGAGCAGCGGAGAATGGGTCAGAGAGGAAATAACGAGTTGGAAATTACTTATTTTTTATTTTTGTATTTATACTCTCTAGATTGGCCCCAAAAACTATTTGGTCGCCCTTAAGCTAACATATATAAAACTAAGTCGTTTTATGGCTTAAATTTTCCAAGCACGATGGTTTGCGACGAAAAACAAGTGGTCGCCGACCCCACGAAATTTTTAAGCGCGAATTCTAATTTAGCGACAAAACATTGAACCTCAGCGACCAAATATTTTCGTCGCCAAAACTTTTAGATTTTCGCGCGAACACAATTCAGAAATTCGCGACCAAATATATATTTGGTCGCCATGACCTAGTCTAGCCACCAAAAGCTTTCGTCGCCCTTTCAAAGAAATTAGTCTCTATTTAGTTGACTCAAGTCATCACGGATGTCTAAATATCACGAACCTTTTGGCGACCAACTGGAATCGTTTCGTCGCTGATACCTCATTTTGGCCACCAAAATATGGTTCGTCGCTAAATATTCGTCGCAAAAAAGGTTTTTCCTAGGCTTGCCCATGCCCAAGAAGGCCTTGCACCTCTAGAAGCATTCATGAAGTTACCATGCGGGAAATATCTAGCTTTTAACACACGAGCCCAAAAGGCCTGCGGATTGCACCTCTAGAGAGTAGTTAATTAGGCGCACGTTGGCAAATTGGCTTGAGAGTGACTGCGAAAATTAAGTACTATGATGATATGTTGCATGTGAGCCGCATTGCCTTTGTTGTATGACAAGGACCTTTTGTGGAACAAGTCCCATCCCCATTCCTTTTATGTTGCTTAATTATTTGTCCTCTCACTCCAATATTCATTTCTCATTCAAGGGCGGAACCAGGAATTTTTTGACCGGTGGGCTAGCTAATTTTTTTAACTAAAATACAACTATGCATTAAATCATATAAACCATGCTAATCGTATACATTAAATCAAATAAAAGTATAAACCACGCAAAGTATGCATTAAAAAATATGTTCAACAACATAATTAAAAGTGTACTTATTGAAGTTGTGCCCTGCGATCCTTGAGAGAATTGAAATCTTTTGTTATTACATCTGAATTGATATTGTCAGCAAGTTCTTTTTCAATGTAGACAACCATAGAATCTGCTAGAAACTCATTCTCCATCTTGTTGCGAAGAGCTGTTTTAACAAGTTTCATAGCTGAAAAAGCTCGTTCAGGAGTTGCAGTAGAAACAGGGAGAGTTAGCACAAGACGGATCAACCTATCAATCAAATAATATCTTTCTGACCTTTTTGTTTCAACTAATCCTCGACATAATTCAGAGAGTGTAGACACTTTTTGAAGTACAGGATGATGAGGTACATCTGCCTCGTAAAGTTTCAGCTGGCATCTCAAAATATGTAACTCTTTTGGAGTGAAATCTTGAGGATAAAATCTCTCTGCAAGGCTGCAAATTTTATCAATATCAAATGATTTAAAAGAATCACTAGGGTCCAAAGCTGAACTAAGAATAAGAAGTTTCATTGCCCCTTCACTGAACCTACTATTCAACTCTGCCAATTGAAAATCTATTGCATCATTGAATATGTCAAAGTGGTAATGATGCTCAACTGTAATATTGTCCTTTTGCTGACAAGAACGACCGGTTCCCACTTTATATTGAGCATTCATATCAGGCATATCAATGTCATGTTTCCTGCAAAACAAATCTACTTTCCCAATAAAAGTTTCCCAACCATTTAATCTCAATTTTCCAAGGACATCTTTTGTTGTACCAACTAGGTTCATAGCATTCACAATGTCTTGAGACTTATGTTGTAGTTCTCGACAAAGAATATCTGTGAGTCCCATAATTTCTTTCAATAGATGCAAGATGAATACAAATTCGAATTGCCTAATCGCATTGTATCCACCAGGAGCTTCCCCACGTAAGGAGCCTGTTGATCCATCCTCCTTTATATTCTCAAGAACTGTACAAACTGCATCATACATTTCTATTAAATCACAAACAGAATCGTAATGAGAACTCCACCGAGTAGCTCCAGGTCGATGCAAGGTACCAATTTGATTAGCTCCTCTACCAGTCTCTCATTGCATACAAATTTTAAATAAATCCTAATCAGAATGTAATCACTCGTAAATCACGCATATCAATTATATTATACATATCGAGTAAGTCTGAATCATTTAATGTTGGTGAATTTAAAAGGAGAGAAGATATCAATTGATATTTTTGTTGATAGAGATTTGAAATTCATTTGCCAAAAAGGACACGTGTAATAATATAATAATGAAGCCACGTGAAAAGTAAAAATACAAAATATGAGTCGGTTAAAAAGTATTCACGTGTAATAATATGATTAGATCACGTCAAACTGGAAGATAAATAGATGATAATGGGTGAGAAATCAAGCATTATCTGTTAACCAAATATCTTAATTTTGAGCATTTTGTCTCAATCTCTAGTGCACGCAAACCACATTTCATATAGCATCCCTGCAAATTCGAGCTCCTCATAAAGTGCAACGCCTTCCTTTTATAGTAAGCAGTTTGAAAGGCAAAAAGGCAGCCACCAACACCAGAGAGCATGTGGGGAAGATATTTAGTGAAAGTTCAGAGGAGAGAGAGTGTGTGTGTGTGTGAGTGCATTTTTTGACACTTGTATATCGTTTACCACGTGCGGAAATGCCTCCAACGATATTTGAAGCGCATTTGGTGCTTGGCTTATCCAACAGCCACTTCCCTCAATGTGGCCTTGAAAAGTTCTCCCTTCGTATCCTAATCCTAGTACTTCTTCTCTCTCCTCTTGGTTTTTCAAATGCATTTTTAGCTTTTTAACTTCTCTTTCTAGCTCTGTCGAGCATCTGCAGCTTGAACCTTGGCTTTCTCCGATGACCACTCCTTCACCGCCGTTGGAAACTCCAATGTAAGTTCATTAATGCCACTATGTTTTCCTGCACAAATGCTATAACAGCTTCTCGCACCCACACATGAGTGATTGTTAATCGTTAATGCAGCGTGGACGATTTAGAGAGCAAAGCTCTTTCATTTTTATATATCATGCAAAGAAATTGAAATGATCATCGCTTCTTCTTCTCTCTCTAGTGTTGTTGTTTTGGTTGTGTTTGTTGAATTTTGAATTGATAGATGTTGGGAACCAAAAGGAGATTTCAATTGGCATCTCTTTCCTTTCCCTGTATCTTTCTTAGGGGCTACTGGACTCTGGACCAGCAGCAGCAAATTACCATTTTTTATAATGGCCAAGTTTTCGTTAGCGACATGACTGAACTTCAGGTACTTGATGATGATCTCATAAACTAACTTCCGCATCACTCTTTCTTTTTTTCCTTTACGTAGATAGTCTGACATGTTATATTTGTGATGTTAGGCCCATTGACTAAATCGAGTCATGTTACGTATTTTCGTACAACTAAAGCAAATAAAACATAATTTGAAAATTTTCATTGAAATAACAGAAACCTATCAAGTTGTTTAACAACTTAGTTTTTGATTTCATTTAGGCTAGGGCCATGATTTTGTTGGCGGCTGGAGATATGGCAGAAAGGGGGATATCAAGTGTGTCAAACGCAGCGTTGCTTGCATTGCAATCTCAAATATATGGGCCTCCAGGTGTGTCCATGAAGAGGTCTCTTCAGAGCTTTCTCCAAAAGAGGAAGAAAAGAAGTCAAGAAGCTTCTCCATACAACAGCCTATAAATAGCATTAGCTGCAATTAATTCCAGAGATCAATTCATGGACTCTTAGTTATTGAGTTTTAACCAGAGATCAGTTATTTGGATTTAATATGTATGCCATAATGTCAAGGCCAATGTGACATGGATTATGCAGCCCCATTTTTTTCACCATGCTAAATTGCCAATGTACAAATGTTACTGCCACAAGTAATTGGCTTATTAGTGAAAATAATTAGGTGGGTTTTTCCTCATTTGAAAAAAAAAAAAAAGTGAAATTTTTTGTTCTTTTTGTTTTTGCTTTTGATGTACATTTCTCGAACTTTTAGTACTGCCCAAATACAATATTAATTTCAGTTAATAATTAATTGTAAATTATTGAATTTTCATATAACAACTTGAGAAATTAAGATGTATTAAGATACGAAAAAGATGAACTCACCCTACAAATAACTGGGTCATATGACTGACGTCTAGATATGTAAGTTTCAATATTCAATGAGGGACTATGTTGAGGGGTTACAGTGAGACAGTTCAATCTAACAATTCAATAATATTTTTGTACTGAAGTTTGAATTAGATGATAATTAAGAACCCTCTCACTATAACCTCCCATTCTACCCTCCTGCTTTAAGTTTAACAGAGCACGACAACTAACTTCAGGATACCCAGTAATTTTCTCTCACCTAAGTTTGGGTGTCCAAAGGAAATTCTTGGGTGTCCACTCAAATTTATGTTGGGCCGGGCCGATCAAAGATATACATTTTTATGCGTGACTCATCATCCCAATTGAAGCCGGAGGGTTCTCTTCTTCGTCAGTCACCAGCAAAAGCTAAACACTAACACCCAACAGTGCTTGTTTGTAAGTATTATGTCGTCTGTCAGAGCCGCAGAGAGAGAAATGCATCGAGGAGAGGACGTAGACGACGAACGACGTCGTCAGAGGAAGCTAGAAGAAGCCCTAGAAGTCAAATCGCTCAGGCGCATCATCAGCGCCTACCTCAAGTACCTCTCTCTCTCAATTCTTAAACACTCAAAGTTTGATTTCTAATTTGTTGATTTTCTTATAGGATTTCGAAAGCTTGATGCTTTCGTCATTGTTATTAATTTCAACATCAAAATTCACAAACTTTAAGTTTAATGGTTGCTGTACAGATTGTCTTTAAATGTTTGGAAGGAAAAAGAAAAAAAAAACGCTTGCGGTGCTTTTAGCATTGCCACATTTTCAGCTGAAATATATATTTGTTATATTATTTTATATTCTGGTCTATTTGCTTGTGTGTAATTTCTTTGTCATAATTTCGTTCACTTTCTAGCTCTGCTATGGTTTTGAGCCCCTTTGATCATGTATGGTGTTGTAGCCTATGGTGCCCCTTTCAGAGCCGGTCCATTGATTTTGGAGGCCCTGTGCAAAGAGAGATGTTGAGGCCCTAATTTGGCAACCCAACATACATTAGAACAAAAAACGAACAATAAAACCTGATTTGAAATCTCCAACAACGTCGAGTAAAAACTCCCCCTCCCCATATCGATGTACTAAATTTTTTTAGTATTATGAACAATTCCCAGTTCAATTATTTTGAACTACCTTCCAGATGAGAGGAAAAAAAATGGAAATAGAAATAGAAAGAAAGAAGAGAAGGAGATGCACCTTCAATGGTTCTTAAGAGAAAAGGGAGATAGCTCGAAAAAGAAGAAAAAGAGACGGCATTTGTCTGAGGAGAAAATTTTCGACCAAAAAACAAAAGGAAGAGGAGAAAAGGTATTGACCAAAATATAAAAAAGGAGAGTAACAATGGGAAAGAGTTCTTGGGAACTTACAAAGGTGTGGGCTTAGGCACGTGGGTGGATGGGAAAACTCATACTCGGGTACACGAATGACCTTTTTATTTTATTTTATAATTGGTATAGTTTGATTTAAAAAAATTTGGAGGCCCCTATATTTAGGAGGCCCTGTGCGGTCGCACAACCCGCACAGCCTATGGGCCGGCTCTGGCCCCTTTGTCACATAGATGTCAAATGTCTCTCTGAATTCTGATGTGGCTTGGTTTATACAGCTACCCGGAGGCAGCAGAAGAGGACGTGAGAAGATATGAAAGATCTTTTAAAATGCTTCCACCTTCCCATAAGGTACTAATATAAGTTCTTTTGTATCTTTCACTACCAATTGGGTTAGAGTAAGTGAGTTGCTATTACACTATCTTCAATTTTTATTGCAGGCTCTACTGTCCCACTACCCTTTAAAGTTTCAAAGACTAAGACGGTAAGTTCTCCTTGAGTATTTTCATCGCGTTAGTTTTTAAGTTTCTAATATTTTGATAACAATCCAATGACTGGCACATATATGATTCTAAATTGTGACGTGTATCGCGCAGTGCCTATGATGTAGATTTAACGGTGGAGCTAGTAAAGCTTAGAATATTAACACTATGCCCAATTTCTAGGTAAATGTGGGGGAATTTGCTTACAATTAACACAACGCCATGGTATTATAGAGTCTTAGTGTGTTTAAAAATAGCTGGTGCCTTTATTTATTTGAACTAAGGATGCCAACATATAACATGTTGTAACGAATTCTGTGAAATAGCTTAGGGGCTTTCTGTTCTAATATAAATTTGATTATAAAATTAAAAATTAAAAAAAAAAGTTTAAAGTAATGCAATTGGTCTGACTGTTAATTATGCAGGTGCATTTCAGTAAATTCATATTTCATTTTTAGCATGCTTCAGGTTAGTTCCAACTTCCCTCTTATCATGTTTTCTTTCTAAAACTTGATTCACTTAATGATATTCTGATGACCTTTTGATATTGCAACACTTCATGACTTCTCAAAGGACTGACATTATGTGAGCGATTCCTCAAACTGGTGTAATTGGTATTAAGGTATCTTGACTTCTTTTTTCTCCGCAAAATTATATTACGTTGCAGGCATTTGAACCCCCGCTTGATTTGAGCCAGGACATAGATGTCCGTGATGGCCCACATCTTGAACGCGTCTCATATAACCATGATGTTTCTGGAGTAAAAAGTGTTTCCTCTTCTCAGTCTACCTCCACAAGTGAAAGAATGCATATCTCCAACTCAGATCAGACCTGTTGTGGGGAAGGGAGCAGTGCTGTCTGCAGTTCACCAATAGGGGTGACTACCAAAAAGGTTTCTGCAAGACTTACATGACCACATTAGCTGTTCATAAATGATAATTAAATGTATAAGGTTTCATCTTTGATTAAAAAAATATGCATAGTTTGCTTCATCTATGTCTTTTTTCATTTAGAAATTTGACCTCTGTAGATAACCACAGGAGGTAAACAATGAAGGTCATTGTGATTCCATCACTGAGCGACACACTTCAGGCGGGGAATATAACAGAGAGATGCATAACTGTGATGGGAATGATTCCATTGATTCCAATGGAGATGTACGAGTTTTGGTTTATTTCTAGCTGTAATACTTTACAACTTATTTGAACATGTTTTTGACGGATATGAACTAAGTTAATGTGTTTCTGGGTATTAAATACTGAAAATTTAATCAACTGGGACCACATTGTGCCTCACCACTACTTACTTTCTCAATGCACTGTATGTGTAGCTTTTAAATTTTTTATCCTTCCATTATTCAAAATTTGGCCAAAAATTTCAATTGAAAATTTTATCTTTCTTGGTGTTACAAATTCAGGTGTCCTCACCAACTCGTACGTGGTTGGATCCATCATTACAATTACATGTTCCGTTAGTTGATGTTGATAAGGTATGTTGGTCACTTATGTAGGAAATCTGGTTCAATGAGACTCATTTCTTTTCTTTTCTTTTTCTTTAAATAAGAAGAAATACAACCAGTACATGCGTCAAATTTAAGTTTAATATCCTATTTTCTTTTTCCCCCTACAGGTTCGTTGTATTGTACGAAACATAGTTAGAGATTGGGCGGCAGAGGTACATCGTGATTTATCATTGATTTCTGGGTTCAAGGTTATCTCATCTGTGGAACCAAGTTTTACTTTATATATTTAATACAGGGACAGAAAGAACGCGACCAGTGCTACAAGCCTATACTTGAAGAACTTGATTCACTATTTGCTGATCGCTCTAAGGAAAGGTACTATTATTTTCTGTTGTTGGTTTTATTTTTTCATATGTGTCTTCCTGTCGTTGTATTGTTTCTTGACCATTGTAAAGAACAAATTACTATTTCTTAGTGTGTGAGTGTTTTTTTATTCCTAGTACTTTACTGTATATGCTAATCGTAAATTATGTTGAACAGTCCTCCTGCCTGTTTAGTTCCTGGTGCTGGACTTGGGCGACTGGCTTTGGAAATTTCATGTCTAGGTGTGTATACATTGTTCAGTTGCTAAGAATTCTGCTTTTCCATATGTTCATACTCATGGCTATCATTTCTCAAATTCTATACAGGTTTCATAAGCCAGGGAAATGAATTTTCATACTACATGATGATATGTTCAAGTTTTATTCTCAATCAGTAAGGATGTCATGACCCTTTTCTTACCATGGAAGAGAGTTTTTAATTTTTAGCAATAAATTCTTTGTCCCATATATTTCAGTTTCCTTCTCTATTCTGGTTTTTTTTTTTCCTTAGATGGTTTTGTTTGGTTTATCAGTTCTCGAACTGCTGGGGAGTGGACAATATACCCTTGGATCCACAGCAATTGCAATTCACTTTCGGATAGCGACCAACTTCGTCCCGTTTCAGTGCCAGATATTCATCCAGCTAGGTATTCATGCTGCTACTTAGGTTCTTTTCTTTGAAGTAATGCTACGGAAGTGTCATTTGTTGGCATAATTTCAGTTCTTTAAAAGCTTTGAAGGCGTTTAGCCATGAACCATCGAGTTACATTGAAGTTGAATGGATGCTGTTGATGGCATACTCTTAGAAATCAGTTTTATTAGTGGCCTAGAAAGAGTTGACAATGGTTGCCATTAATTTGTAGTAAAACTCGTAGAAACATTCCCCACGGAATTTTTCCCCTGCTTATATCGTCGCAGTTGACTAGACCATATAAAGATCTCCATTTCACTCCAATGATATGCTTTTTGTAATATGATTAATACACTTGTAAGATAAAATTTTAACATCCCAGAAAGTTTATTCTGAATTTTGATAAATTGATTTATAAAACATTGGCATACTTTTGTTTTTTGTTTTCAGTATAATTTTCTTTTCCTAAAAATTTCCATTATGATTTGTTTTCCAATAATTGTAGATTTTCTTTCAAGCAGTGCAGGGATTACCGAAGGCTTTTCTATGTGTGGTGGTGACTTTGTTGAGGTTTATAATGATCCAAACCAAGTAGGTAAGGAAATCTGTATGTCATAATCATGGGTTTCTTATATTTAAACATTGTAATTGATGCTAATGATTAAATATTTTGAGCACCTAGTCGTAGTAAATATCGCGAAAGATTTATCATTAACCTCTGTAGTATTTCACATGGGGTGTATTTATGTCACGTACAGGTGTTTGGGATGCAGTTGTGACCTGCTTCTTTATTGATACGGCACACAATATTGTCGAATACATTGAAATCATATCAAGAATCTTGAAAGATGGTGGAGTAAGTTCCTCAATCAATCCGGATAACGTTAATTTTGTTCCCGTCTTATAGCTTTGTTAATGCCTTAATTGATTGGATGACAGGTTTGGATAAATATGGGTCCACTACTATATCACTTTGCCGAGATGTATGGGCAAGATGATGTAAGCTTCCTGTCAATAAAGCACATTTCGTTTGCTCACATGCTCTGAGGAGGGGCCAGTGTTTTAAAATTGTTTTGTTCATTTTATAGGAAATGTCGATTGAACTGAGTTTGGAGGATGTGAAGAGGGTTGCTTTGCACTATGGATTTCATTTTGAGGTAACCTCATCCCAATTCTGTTTTGTTGCTTTAGCATCATTGGATGATCATAGCCGTATAATTGACTTCTTTCATGGACTGCAGAAGGAAAAGACCATTGAGACAACCTACACTACAAATCCTAAGTCAATGATGCAAGTAAGTCCTACCATATGAAGTGGCTTTTTTTATTTCCCCCCTCTTTTTAGTCCCCTTTTACTGTAGTAATCTCTAACGGGAGCTTTGCATATATATCCTCAGACACCGGTAATTTCAGATGCACCCCGTGTAGGGAAATTGCTCTATACAGTAGGAGCTCAACTAACGTCAGTAGGGTCCAAATCCAAAACAATTTGATCAGAAACAATACTGCTGGTTTTAGAGATATTAAAATATTATCATACCAATATTTAAAGAGAGATTAAGTTCTCAAGTTGTTTTTTTTTTTTGGACGAAAGTTCTCAAGTTGTTTAGGACTTTGAAACGTGTTCAAAGCCGACGAGTTGTTGTTTTTATATACCTTTGCAGCTTCGATCAACTTAACGTCCTTTGTCCTTGCAGAACCGATACAATGCTGCATTTTGGACAATGAGAAAGAGATCAGCAATAGCAACGGAGCAAGCCACTCCTTAAGTGCTTAACATTTCACATGCTTGCTAGCTACTAGGTCTTTGTCAAGTTGATAATTATATATAATATATATATATATATATTTAATGGTAATTTACCACACATTATGATAATGAAGTGCAATTGTCTAATTATCTGTGACTGATTGAAAGGCATTTTTTTGGATGTGCAAAGTTATTGAGATCGTGGCTAAATGCAACCCTTTTTTTTTATAATTGTTCTTGATTATTAAAAAGTAGATTTTCCTTCCGGCGGAAGCTAAGAGCACAACACATTTTTTCAACTCAAATTAAAACTCATTAATATCATGCCTTATCCCATAATTTATTACTCAAGAACTAAATTCATTCCTCAGGAAAATACCTTATAAATGTAGACTGTAAATCCAAAATTTATTACAATCCAAGCCAAATTGGTGCACGGCCCACATTATTATTGTCACAATTTTCCGTACAAAAGCTTTACCCTTCTCTTTATCTTTTTCCACCTCAGGTTGAATTAATTATTACACATTCATGAGTATTGTGAACAACTTCTTTCCAAAACTTTACCTGAAAAATGATACGTGTGTTGCCCAAACAAGAATATTTGTTATGGAAAAAAACAAAAAAGACCCACTAAAAATGACAATCTGAAATGCTGCGGAGCACCCAAAAGAGAGAGAGAGAGAGAGAGAGAGAGAGACAGATCATGCTGACAGATACAATAACTGAATATGAAATATCAGGAAATGAGCTGGAACAAAAGGAGTTTTGAAGGTTCTGTAAGACTACCCTGTACATTCTATCCCTATGCTTCCAGTTCAACACAGAGCACCAAAATAAAGCTCCCAGAAGAACCAACTTCCAGACTCAAACTCCCCTCCATCCAGCATTCCCATCATAATACACATTTATGCATTGACTATGAATTCACCAAAATGAGCATATCACATGTTTTCTTAATTTTCAGAACAGTAAAAAGTAGTTAACAACAAATAAAACCGAAGCCTTTAAAATTACTTCGACAAGGAAGCACTCCCCCGCACTGCCACATCCCTCCTCTCAAGCAGATTCACTTTGTGAAAGCGTCTGAAATGCACACAACCACCAATGATAGATCATGTTTTTGAGAAACCTTCCGGAAAACCTGTAGTTCTCCACTATCCCCTCACTGATTCAGAGTTCATTTGACCTCCACCCCCACCGTGGGCATTAAGACCAGAAATAGGCATGGACCTTTGAGCAAAATCTGACAAAAGCTTCCGTTGACGCTCATCAGTGTGAGGAAGACTAGCACGTAGAAGCTCCACAGGCATTTCACGATGGATTGCCTTGGTAGCCTCTGAACCAATAACTTCTGTGCTTTGCTGAGGCTGTGTAAATATTGTTTGTACTATAGTTTCATATTTACTCAAGCAATACTTGGTAAGAAGACCAAAGAATTCATCAAAGGATGCCTGCCAAAGGGCACGGTTAGGCCTGCTGCAGTTTCCAGCAGCGTGAGGGTCGCTTAAGATTTCGGTCGCCCTTTCAAGAACAGATTTTAGAATAATAGCGGCCCCATCTCCAGAAGGGCTCCCAAGGGGTCGGAGTGGTGGCTGCTCTGATGAACAAACTACTGCAACAAGACAAGCACTTAGTGCACGAAGATCCAT
The DNA here is from genome assembly GCA_018703695.1 of Prunus fruticosa. Lineage (NCBI taxonomy): Eukaryota > Viridiplantae > Streptophyta > Magnoliopsida > Rosales > Rosaceae > Prunus > Prunus fruticosa. The sequence goes on along the minus strand of CM031919.1, from coordinate 28,488,723 downwards.
ACCATTAATGCATGTAGAAACTGTCTTTGCAAGATTAGTAGTTGTCTCAGCGGCTCCAGAATCAGATGGTAGGCCACCAAACAAAAACCTTAAATGCCGGAATATTGTCATACAGACAATACGGGCAAGCTCACTACCGGGGAAGAGAAGCTGAATAAACCTAGAAAGGAATTTTCGGCCCTTAGGAAGAGACACTAACCGTAGGAACACAAGGTCATCCTTTGGAGCCAGCCCAACTGCATGGCTGCCTTTACCAAGCGGGTCAACAAGCTGAAGTGATGATGCCAACCCTTCTAACAAGATTTGCTTCCTTCGCCTGAGTTGAACCCCACCATCTTGGGGCTGACCATGTTGTATAAGTCGATCAATATCATCAACATCAAGGAGGAGACAAAGGCCATCCTCAACGGCAATTCTAGCAGCAAGCATTGGTTCCTGCTCCAAAGGCTTCTCAGAGGCCTGTTCGCCATCACCAGAACCAGAGGGAGGGTCAACTTCAAGGAGGGGGCGAGGCCTACGTATGGAAGATAGGGGAATTCTCCCAAGAGAATCAACAGAACTATGAGTATGCTGATCACTACTATTACGACCTCGGGAAGGGAACTCTCTCAGATGAGATGGGCAGAAAGGGTGTTTTGACCGCGAACCAGCTGATTTTTTAGAAAGACTTGCCTGATGGTAATAATCATCGATATAGGGGTCGTTGCTATGTGTCGCAGCATGCTGCATCTTAAGAATACTCTCTATCTCTTCAGATGTCATGTGCTTAGACCTGAACTGGATCCACCCACTCTCACTTTTCTGACTACCAGTATCAGAGCCTTGAGAATAACGCTGTTTTCCTCTATGTTTAGGTCTATGATCTCTTGTGTCAGACAACCCATGCATTCCCTTATGTGATGGAGAAGGATGGGTACTATAAAGTTGAGACTGCATTGCTGCAAAATGGGCCAAAGACGGCTGAACCGAATGGTGCAATCTCTGCTGTTGTAACTGCTGCTGAGCTGACAGTAATTGTGGGGACAGAAGTCCATTTTGATGAGGGTGCTGTTGCTGCAGTATATTGTTTATGATGCTGGAATGATCCCCATGCAATACTCCAGAATGGGTGGCCCAATGATTTTGTGCCCTGCTATTGAAAGGAAGGCCAGGGTTGGTAAACTGAGGCATGTTCCCTCCATAATGCAACCCATGAGGTAAACCAGCCATAAGAAGATTAGAGTTAGATAAAGGAGAAAGGTTTGGAGCAGAAAAGGGCAACTGGGAACCACCAGCAAGAGTAGAAATATTCAGCTGGTGGTGTGGTGAACCTTGCTGGGACCTGTTTCCAGGAGGTGGGAATGATGTGAACGTTGATTTGGGCATTAAAATTGGTTCACTGGTGAAGTGATGCTGGACTGGCTGCTGCTCGGGGTATGAGGATGTTCTGTACAATGGTTTTGGTTGTTTTGATTCGGCAAATCGGGCAGAAGAAGGCTGGGGCTGTGACGACCACCTCTTACCTTCCTGGGAACTTTCTGTATCAAACATATGCTGATCTAACCAGTTACTGATATCTCCATCTTGGGCCCAATCAGCAGCAGATGAACCTGAACAGAACTCCGCGTTAAATAAAACAGAAATAAAATTCCGAAAGCTGGAGTTGTAAGGAATAAGTGCTATTTACATTACACCAAAAATGGAAGAAATCAAGCACACCATGAGGTCCAAAGAAGTTATTTAATTTAGACTGAGATCAAAGGAGAGGGTATAATAACCATACTAATAGTTCAACACCAAAGAAACATAATGACTTGCAATCTAACTGCTGCTGTTTTTAGCCAAGTTACTTTTATATTTTGGATACTTTAACATTGTATACTACAAAGAGCCAATAATCAACTAAATCTTTATATTAAATCTTCAGCATGCAAGTCGAAACACTGGTTCCACACATAAATCTAGAAGAACCCAGTCTTATCATGTCATAAATAGGACAAAAGCTTCTCCTAGATGCAAATATAACTTCAATCATACACTAATCAAAGCGCTAATTGTCCAGCATATGAGACTGATCTGACATTAAGAGTTTATTTAAGAAAAAAAAACTAGAGCACAATTGTAGAATGAATAAAACCAATAGCCCAAGAAGTTAACTTGGAAGCACCAGGATGAGTATTTTAGATATTAAATAATAACAAAAAATTTGCAACCCAATTTTTTAAAGGTAAAAGAACCATTGAATTTAAGCCAGAGTTACAATTTTTCTCGTTTTAATATTCTGATAGCACAAGTGCATTCAGGTTTCAATTTGATGCACTGTAGACTAAAATACGTCCTCTGATGTTAACAGAGGTAATACAATCTGTGCAGCGCATGTTCAACTAATTCATTTTTGCTAATTATATTATCTAGCATTGAAAATAGAAAATTGCAATGGAAGTCTTCCAAAACCAAAATAATTCTTTTGCTAACAATTAAAATGATTGAGATGCAGGTACATAAGAATACAATCTCAAATGAGATCACCAGAAGTTTAAAGCCTTATCACATAATTCGACAAAGGAATAAATCCAAACCAAGAACGCAAGCATGACAAACCTAAGCACCATCATAACATAACAAAAGTTGACAGTTTGTTACTCACTTTCCCGTGAAAAGGATCCAGAACCTCTGTCTCCTATAACTCCTGGATGTCTTGGTCCCGTAACAACTTTGTTCAACTATGTAAAAGAAGAAGAAGAAAAAATTCATTATTAAGAATTAGTGGGGGGAGAATGGAAAATGAAGATGAACATATAAGGAAAATGCACACAACAGACAGCAAAAGACAAAGCATTCTCCAAAAACAAAACAAAAACCACTGCTACTTTTGAAATTTTGAGTTTGAGAAACAAACAGATTCATTGATCATAGCAATCACAATTAAGCATAAAGTTACATCGAAGGAAAAAAAAACATATTCTGCTACATTCAAACAAGTGAATTTACTGGGTAGAAACCATCATCAGTGAGTAGTAACTACCAGCAGAAAATATTCTGGATGAAAATTATAGCTGTATCATTACTGTCTTTTCTTTGATATAATCATCAGCAATGCAGCATAAGAAATAGAATCTAAAGACAAATAAAAGGAGACAAATATTAAGATATTGAAGAAAATTTCCTTACTTCAATCACATGCTTACGTATACATATGAGCAAAAACATACTGATTAAAGTATCTCATAACTAATGTCATGCAGACACAAACTCAAAACTGCTTACAAATCATCAAAATTAAGAAAGCTCACCTTTGCAAAAGTGCTTGCCAGATCATCCACGTCAGATAAAGATCCCAAACCTAGACCCTAAATGCAAAAATAAATATCAATGTCAATAAACAGGTTTTATATCACTGAAAGCTAAAAGTCACCAATACAGAGCTTACAACATATGTTCATTATACTAAATAGACAATAAACTCAAACTTCATCACAATGAAAAAAAAAATTAAGGAAATGGTTGCCCATACCATAGCATCAAGCATAATGTTAGAGTACTCAGCATGAACTACGCAAAACATATGCACACCAGTTGTAGTGGCAAGTGAACAATATTTAGTGTGAAAAAGGTCTAATGGACCTTACATGCAAATTGAACAAAATCAGCTATTGCACAGTTGGAGTTTATATTAAGATTAACGGGGAAAAGTAATCTAACCTCATCCTTCTCAAATAAATGGTACTCATTATCAACAGGGCCAAATAAAGGTTTTCTGTCTTCCTCGTCTTCCAAACCCCCCAACTCAACTTCTTCCACCAATTTTTGACCGAAAAATTCGTATTGTGAGGCATCAAAGAGTTTATTATCTGTATGACAATCAAAACAAAGTTAGACATCCAAATCAAGAGAGCTACATCAATGATATATGAACGAGTAAAGCTGCAAAAAAATAACCATCCATGTCATACCCCCAACATTAATTTCCCATACATTTCACACCACAATGTCAGCTAAATTTTCAATCATTCTCATAACCATCCATGTCTTATGAATTCAGTCAGGACAAGAACCTTGGCCAGGGTCATACAGCTTCAACTCATCCATAAAGAAAAATTAAGCTAAATCTAATTGACAATAAGAAGTAAAGTCCCAGGCAACCAAAAAATACATTCATGGACAGAGCTCATAATCATCAACTCCAAACTTCGACTTTAATACCAATCTTCCCAACAAGCTACAGAAGCAAGTTGAAAGGTAAATTCAAACCCTTCAAATCAAGTCCAAACTAAAACACATAATCCCAACTAGAAAGAATTTCCCAACAAACAATCAGAAAGGAAAAAAAAACCCTAGATTTTTTTTTCATTTGTGTGAGAAAAGATAGGAAAAAGAAAAGAGAATCTCATGCCATTTGTTTCCTCAAACTAAAAAAGACATTTAAACATTTATGATTTTCTTTCCTTCCACTTTCTCAGCGTACAAAAAACCTCTTAATGCGAAGAAAAAAAAAACTACAGATCTTGAAGGTTAAAAAGAAACCTGAGGAACCTGAGGAACTCTCAAGAAAGTCCCTAAAATCTGCGCCATTAGATCTCTCCATATTTACAGAACGACCAATAGCGTCCGCGACCCTAGAATTCGAAGCCCCGGTGCAGAAGCGAAAACGAAGTCGTCTTGGTCCGGATCAGCATCAACACAAAAAGCCGAAACTCGAGGGCTTCATTTGGAGATTTACGCGGTGGACGGAGACAAGGGCGAAGAAAAATGGGGATGGCAGGTAGCGTAAATAGTAGGGAAATCGTAGGGCCAAAGTCGGAGAGGTCGCGAAAAAGGGTAAACCCCTCTCAGAAGAGAGAGGGATATAGAGAGAGAGAGAGAGAGGGTTATGAGGTTAGGTCATTTTGCAGCACCGCGAATGAAGAAGACGACTTTCGCATTCACACACGTGCTTCCTCCAGAGAATGGCGGTGAGCAAACACGCAGAGAGAGGTGGCGGCCTCTGATTGGCTCAGCTCCAACTGTTTCTTTCTGTATTAAAGCTCGGATATTCGGACTTCGGAGGCCCGATATGGATCCTTGGGTCCGGGTCCGCCTTCCGACCAATGAAGGAGTTACGCGTGTCCCGGTGTGACAATGGCACTTGACCTTGACTTGGAGAGAGAACAGAACGTAAGGGCTCCACAGTGAGATTAGGTGACACGTCATCGTGTTACAAGAGGATATCCTCTGTGGCTAGGATCTAGAGAAGAACATGGGAAACGGTGCCGTTTTGGGGGACATTCTAATTTTGCCATGATGTTTTTCAAAGGAAGTGTTGGTTTTCTTGGAAATTTTCTCATGTTCATGAAACGTGCAAGATGGGGAATCAGAAATGATGATTAGGGTAGGGCTAATAGTCTCGCGTAAGCTAGAGAAATTGGGTAAGGAAGACAAGTATAATATTAGTTTCCTAGAAATTAGGTAGCAAAGAAAACTCTAACAGAGAGATGAAATGAAAGAGAGAAAATGTGAAAGATTATTTCAATGAGAGAATGCATTGTCACGTGATGTTTAAAAACAAGTGAATCTGGAAGTGCTTTTAAGTACTGGTAGAGATCAAGTTTTATAGCTAATTAGGATGAGAGAGAAGCAGGTGTCCAGTCCTTTTCTTTTTCTCTAGCGGTTCTATAAGTAAACAAACAAAAAAATATACAATAACTACAATTCAATACATATATAAGCTTCCTCAGTGACAGATTATAATATCAATAATTGGGAGAATATTACAGTTGTTAAGAGAATTAGTCCAATACAACATAAAAAATGAAAAAAATCAAAGGAGAGAGAGAGAAAAAAACCCATGCTTAACCGCACACAACATTTTGAAATAAACATATATGAATTTTTATTTTTATTTTAATACAAACGATAGTCTAAATTATAAGGGAATCTGACCCGCAAATGAAAGTCTTTTTCCACTAGACTAGAACCCGCTGGCTACCACATTCACAACTTAATTCAATTAAACCAAATATGATCAAACCCACGAAAAGGGGTGCATGCATATATATATATATATATGTATCTTAATAATATAGAAATGGTGGACTTCAGCTAGATTGTTGATCTTAAACTCAAAGTTTTGATTGATTGAAGGATTAAGCTTCCTGATGCGCCGGTCAATTCACATGCAGAGGGGCAGAGGAGAGGAAGCAGAGAGCCTCTGACCTTCACCGCATGCACATGTAACGTGTTGTTCCTTGACGCCCACATTTCTCCTTCACTTTAATCCCTCACACACAACACACAAGACCACGTCCAAACTCTCTCTCTCTCTCTCTCTCTCTCTCTCTCTCCAAATACAAATATTCATTCATGGGTTGGTAGCGATTCTTTCATTTTCACTCCATCTTTATATGATCTTTGGTGACACTTCTTTATTCTCACACTGACCCTATATATACATTTCACCTAATTCATTGCAATGTAGAGAGAGAGAGAGAGAGAGAGCAGAAACGTTTTATATTCTCAAACTAATATATCAAAACCTCCTCGTTCCAGTTTCTGCGTTTCTGAGGTTGAGGAGTTTAACGTATGTGCCTGCTCAGGTACTTTTCATGAGTTTTAATTCTTCGCTTAATTATTAGTTTCTGTCATTTGGGTTCCTTGAATTCATCGAAACCCTGTGTGATCCCATGTTTTTGTTGCTTCCGAGTTCCTTTTTTAGTTATAAATCTATTTGTTTTCCATGGTTTTTGTAACGTTCATTCTTTATTTGTAACTCCTTTTTCTTCTATTATGATTATAATCGAGATAATGGAAGGAAAAAAAAAGTTATTGATTCTTTTCAAGTCTCCTTGGTGTTTCCCTATTGGTTTTGAACTTTCTAGCTTTGACCTTTCGTTGGGAGTTTTTTGTTGGGTTAGAATTGGAATTCTCCAATATGATGCTGAATTTTCCTACTTGTAAATAGTTGAATTTGGTCTAGTTTGTATAGAATTGGGAAACCTATATTTTGAGCTGTAATCTCTCTCTCTCTCTCTCTCTCTCTCTCTCTCTCTATCTCTCTGTGTGGATTTTATACAATTTGATGACATATGGTTAACCAGCAGAGTCTTGCAGTTCATGTAACTACAGTTGGCTTATATCATAGAGAAAAAGAGCTCAGCCAAAGTCAAGGCCAAAATCATCTTCATAATTTGCAGGTGGGTGATTTCTAAATTCAATTTACCATTCTCTTTCTTCTTTTCCCTCCATATTGGTCATGATTGTGAGGAAGATTGACTGAAGTCGGCAGAGTTAAAATAGCCATTGGATTGGACAAAAAGCATAGGGCACATCGTCTTTGGACCGATCACAATGGACAAATTTTTGTCCTTCAACTCCTGATATATAAGCACTTACCAAATTTGATTTTCATTCAATTCTGTGGTTTGCAGCCATGGATATTGCAGTTGCAAAACGAAGGAGCAGTTTTTCTGGCAAAATTTTTGCAGCTGCTGTCCTCATTACCCTCTGCTTTGTCATGTTCAAGCAGTCGCTTAATTCTAGCAGCCACAACATGGTCTGTTTCCGATGTATAATCTTTACTTTTGTTGTTTTTTTTTTTAACACATTATTTCTTTACATTTGACTTGGTTTTTTCTCTCTTGGATGTGCAGTTTTCTTACCCTGAAGCCGGCGTGACGCATGTCTTGGTTACAGGAGGTGCTGGCTACATAGGTTCTCATGCTGCACTTAGGCTTTTGAAGGATTCATATCGTGTAACCATTGTGGTATCTCTCATTCACGCAATTTCAAAGCTTTTTTCTATTTTCATCAATTTTCCTTTTTTATTACAAGCATTATTGAAATTGAATGTAACTGTTTAATGTGTTTCATTGAATTAAACCCTTTTGCCTCTTTGTACAGGACAATCTCTCCCGAGGAAATATCGGTGCTGTTAGGGGCCTTCAGAAGTTATTTCCAGAACCCGGGAGACTTCAGTTTATTTACGCAGACCTGGGAGATGCCAAAGCTGTATCCTAATTATGATAATTAAAAGTAGTATCACTAGTTCTTATTTTCTTCTCTGATCTATTTCAATAAACAATGTGTGTTGGAAATTCCTTGATTCTTGTCTTAGGTCAACAAGATCTTTTCAGAGAATGCATTTGATGCTGTCATGCATTTTGCAGCTGTTGCCTACGTTGGTGAAAGCACACTTGAGCCTCTTAGGTACATTCAATCTTTAATTTCCAGTTAATCAACATGTTTACTCTTCTCACTGTACCTTTTAATCACATATAATCTGTGTTCTGCAGATATTATCACAACATCACATCAAACACCCTGTTGGTTTTGGAGGCAATGGCAGCACACAATGTGAAGACATTGATCTATTCTAGTACTTGTGCCACATATGGAGAACCTGAGAAGATGCCGATCACCGAAGAAACTACGCAGGTGAGAACTCATAACAGAGTTTTTGTCTGTTTTATCCAACCTCAAAATCACAATTAATTCATTATCTTACTAATATGTCATCTGCAAAGTGTAAATACTGTGTTAATACATCAAGCAATATACAACACAGAATAGTTTTCTATACACCAACTTGGTTCTCTGTCAAGGTCCAAACACTTAGAATTTATAAATGTACCAACTCAGGTCCCAATCAATCCATATGGAAAAGCCAAGAAGATGGCAGAAGATATCATACTGGATTTCTCCAAAAACTCAGACATGGGGGTCATGATCTTACGGTAGGTGCTGACACAATCAAAAACCATTTACTTTGTTTTCAAATTTTTAGTTTAACACAACATGAAGCATAAACAATTTCCCAGGTTGTATATTTTGGATCTCTAGATATAACTGAAGCTAATATACTTACGGTTATGTATTCAGATACTTTAATGTGATAGGATCAGACCCTGAGGGAAAACTAGGAGAGGCTCCTCGACCTGAGCTACGTGAGCAGGGCCGAATATCTGGTGCTTGTTTTGATGCGGCTCGAGGGATTATTCCTGGACTGAAGGTACTTTTTTTCCCTCTGCTCCGCCTTCTCTTTTTCAGCTAGACTTATTTAGGCCAAAATCAATGTGAGAAATTGAATTCCTTTGTTTATGTTATTGATTCTAGGTCAGAGGAACAGACTATGAGACAGCTGATGGCACTTGTGTGAGGGACTACATTGATGTCACTGACCTGGTTGATGCTCATGTAAAAGCTCTTGCCCATGTACAACCTGGAAAGGTTGGGATCTACAATGTCGGCACTGGAAAAGGTTAGCAAATCCCTCAAATTTTGTTTTCCTCTTTTCCTTATCCTTTCCTTCCTGGCCCCGCTTCTCCTGATCTTTCAGATCATTTTTATCGCAGGTAGTTCAGTGAAGGAGTTTGTCGAGGCGTGTAAGAAGGCGACAGGGGTGGACATAAAGGTTGAATACCTCAGCCGAAGGCCAGGGGATTATGCTAAAGTTTATAGTGACCCTTCCAAGGTAAGGAAGGAGTTAAATTGGACAGCCCAATATACACTTCAAGAGAGCTTACAGATTGCGTGGAGATGGCAAAAATCCCATCTGAACGGCTATGGTCTTTCCAATGCTATGGATTGAAAAGATGCCAGAGATATTGTTGTGGAAGTCTGATGTTGCTCCGTTGAGTTGAACATGCATTTCTTTTTACTTGGAACAGGTAGTAAAATTCCAATGGGCATTTAGGAAAATCTCTGGGTGTTCACTGAGAGAAAGTCCTGCCCTTCTGGTTCATAGTCTGTGTGCGGTTTTATTCCTGTACTGTATTCAAGCCCAGAAAAAAAGAAAAAAAAAAGAGGGTCAGTTAGCTGATTTAAACAGAGGAAACATTGATACTTCACTGTATAAAATAGTCAGTTTTGAATGCTATCTGCACATAAGTATAAATGTTGAATGCTAATATTTCCTTGAAACAATCTAATTTCTTTCCTAATATAAATGTTGAATGCTAATATAAATGTTGAATGCCAATATATGAGTTCTCTCTTCGAAAGTAACATAAGTTATTCGTATGCAATTGAAGAAGAATTAGTAAATGAATGCTTGTACATTTACTAATCTACAAAATGCTAAAATGCAAATAGTTTAACTAGAGCGACAAAGCAGTACCATTTATGGTGCCAGTAGGTAGGTACTAAAGGGCTCCTCAATCATAAGGTGTCAAGAAGTAACTTGTGTTTCTCATCTCGGTGGTTAGGCTCTTCAATACACTGCAAAGCTCTGCTGTTCTAGGCTGCACTGGATCATCAAAGAGAAAAGCATGTACTTGATTTCTGACTTCAATCCAACTGCAGCCTGGTTGCTTCACCATGCTACTTTCTTTCATTAACACCCTGACTCTTTCAACCTCATCCCATCTGCCTGCCTCAGCATGCATGTTTGACAAGAGCACATAATTTGAAGCTTTATCAGGTTCAACTTCTAAAAGCTTCTTGGAAGCATACTTGCCAAATTTTAGATTCCGGTGTATCCTGGAAGCTCCAAGCAATGCAGCCCATATTCTGGCTGTTGCCTTGATCTTCATATTACTCACCATTTCAAAGGCTTCCTCTAGCCTCCCTGCACGACCAAGCAAGTCAACCATGCAAGCATAGTGTTCAGCCAGAGGTTCAATAAGGTAAACTTCCGTCATGCTCTTAAAAATGTCTAAACCACACTCAACCAGCCCACTGTGACTGCATGCAGATAACACCCCAACAAAGGTGACCAGATCTGGATTCACCCCTTCTATTAGCATCTGTTTGAAGAGCTCTACTGCCTCTCCACCATCTCCATTTAGAGCATACCCAGATATCAAAGAGTTCCAAGAAACAATATCACCATGATTGATATCTTCGAACACAAGCTCAGCATTCGTGACCCTTCCACATTTAGCATACATGGTAATCAGGGCATTGCAGACAAACAAGTCATTTACATAACCACCCTTCACAACCAATTGGTGAAGTTGCTTTCCAACATGTAAAGCTGCAAGATTGGCACATGCACTTAGACCACATGCAAAAGTTGATTCATCAGGCCTCTTTCCTTCCTGTCCCATCATCGCAATACTCTCTAGTGCATCCAGATATAGCCCGTTTTGCACAAAACCAGTAATCAGAGAATTCCAAGAAACTATGCTCCTCTCGCCCATCTCGTCAAAGATCTTAAGTGCTTTATCTATCTGCCCTACTTGAGCATAACCAGTAATCATAGTATTCCAAGAAACGATGTCCTTGTTAATCATTTTTCTGAAAAGAGATAGAGCTTCAACCATTTCTCCGCACTGAGCATAGCCCGCAATCAATGTGTTCCAACAAACAACGTCATAGATGGCAATCTGGTTGAAGATTTGACTTGCTTCATCCATCCTTCCATTTTGTACATATCCAGACATCATTGCAGTTTGTGCTGCAATGTTCCTGTATGGCATCCGGTTGAGCAATTGCCTTGCTTCATCAAGCTTGCCAACGCGGACATAACCATTGATCATTGCAGTCCATGACACAGAATCCATCTCAGGCATATCCCTGAATATTTTGATAGCCTTGTCAATTTGGTGGTCACGAACATACGCTGCAAGCATTGCATTCCAAGACACCACACTTCTACTTGGCATCTGCTCAAAGAGATCCTCTGCCCTTGCAATCTTCCCATTTTGTGCAAACCCACATAACATTGTGACCCATGAAACAACACTCGGGTCTGGAATCTGCTTAAAGAACAGCCAAGCAGAATCCAAATCACCAACCTCAACAAATCCATCCAACATCAAATTCCACGAAACCACATTCCTCTCAGGCATCTCCTCAAAAAATTTCGCTGCCAGACGCATTTCCCCATTCTTGGTATACCCTGCTAGCATTGAATTCCATGAAACTAAATTTTTGGCTGGCATTTCATCAAATAAGCTCTTAGCATCATCGAACTTCCCCTTCTTGGCATACCCTGCAATCATAGCATTCCAACAACCTGTGTCTTGCTTATCAGGAAGCAAATTGAATAGCTCTCTGGCTTTCTCAAGCTCACTGTTACGAGTATAGCAAGTTATCATTAAAGTCCACGAGTAAAGATCTCTGTCTGGCATGTCAAGAAAAAGCCTATAAGCTTCCTCAACCCTATCATTGTGCACGTACCCCGCAATCATGGAGTTCCAAGAAACCAAGTTTCTTTGAGGCATTTGATCAAACAGCTGGCGTGCATTGCCAACTCTACCATTCTTAGCATAAGCAGAGATCATAGAATTGTATGTTACAGTGTTCCTCTGGGCCATTTGTGAGAAAATTTTAATTGCTTCATCGATCCGTCCTGACTTCCCCAACCGGGTAATCTTCAGATTTTGATTAAAGACTTGGCTTCCCCTTTCACCTATTGATCTGAGCTTCATTGGTCTTTGCTACTGATGACTGCGAAGTGGTCAGGACATTTCCTTTGCTAGTGTATCAGTTCAATCCGAATGAAACCTTTTTTCCAACATATCCATGACCACGGCTAGAAATTTCAATTTTTCATTTTCCATTGCATGAATATGAGAGAAGGTGGCAGATTTTGAGATTTATCACAGCCATTGATCAAAATCAAGCTCACTTTTCAACCCAAAAAGATACAAACTCACTCGACCACAATGGTACGAAGGGCTTCTGCATACAAGGATCCCAAAACACTTCCTCAGTAGACAATTGACCACAACGGTTTGGTTGGAGGAGTTCTCGAGAGAAAAAAGAGTTGTGTTTTATAGTTTAGGCAGTTGATTCTTTGTTGTCTTGCGCTTTTGAAACGTTTCGGGTTATCTTTTTGTAATGTTAACGAGTAGCAGAATGCCAATTTGAAACGTTTCCGTTTGGCTGATGATGCAAGGTGTTCACAAAACGTTTCCTTTTCAGGAAAAACCAGAAAAAAAAAACCACGAACAGATCAAAATTGTAATCTTAAGAGCTACATTTTTTTCATAAAGAAGATGATGGAGAGTCTTCCTCAACAGCAAAAAATATCCCTATCATATCGTCTGAGGAACATAATATAACAATGATCAAAACTTATATTTAAGGAGGCAAAGTGGTAAACCCATCAATGCCCCTATGTAATGTGGGTATATGGTGATAGCAGTACAAATAACAAGAGAGAAGTCCTTGTGCAACTATTCTTCGGACCGCCAAACACAGCTATCCGCCACATCGAGGGTGATGAACACCCAACTGAAAATTGGCCTCAACTCTACTCTTTTCTACTGTCTGAAAATTGCAGGCTCATTTCAACCTTCTTCTGTGTCGATGCCAATCCAAAATGCTTGGGAAGGCAGATAACTAATGCTAATTGCATTTCAGTTTAGTTAGATCATAGCTCATCGTGGCCCTCAGGTTCCGACTCAACCTTTTCCTTTGCTGAATCATCTGAGTCCCTAGCTTTCTTGTCATCTTGTGAGGAATTGTCAGAACTTGTGCTGGAATCTTGAGCTTTTTCTCCGCTGCTGTCTGTTTCATTGCTTGTGGGTTTCTCAATTTTAGGCTTTGGCTTGGGGATTCTGTTAATGTTGGCAACCTAGACAGACATACAATCGTATAGATAAGAGGTTACAATCATCGAGTAGCTTGTGAATTACTTTTCCATTTATTTTCTGAATCAAGAAAGAATTGCAACAATACCTCGTCTTCCAGATCAAATGCCTTCTGATAAACTTCACTAGATGTGAATGCTGGTTTGTTATATCCAGGAGTCCTTCAAGAAAGAACAAAAATAGGTCAACCAAATGGGAAGCACTGGCACACTTTTAAGTTATTTAAGGAAGGAGAACATGCTGGATATCAGTCAGTAGCCAAAATCAATTAGTAGCAAATCTACGACAGGGTGAAATTAAGGCAATACTACTACAGCTAACAGGGTGAAATTATGCCCTTTTACTGCTAACTTCAGGTTTTTTTTAACGGGAAGATCTCAAAAGTAACCCAAAGCAATAATTTTAAACCAATTATGCACCCTTAGATTAAAGCATCCTTTGTCTTAGCAGCAGATATCCAGCATAAACATGCATCAGAAGATTCAGAACAAAGTAAGACTTTGGTAGTTGAGAAAAAGAAGAACAGTACAAAATAACACAAAATACATTCGGAAAGCAAGTCATAAAACATAAAAAATCAAAGCAAGATAGCAGCAAAAGGGAAATGGACTAATTCCCTAGGTTTCCTAAAAGGGAACCTTTTATTTTACCCCCCATCATCGTGGATCATTTTCCCTTTACTACACTACAACCATACATGTGAACATCATGCTTATCTACATGTAAGATTATATGCGCATGCATAGTTGACATCGACAATACCTCAATAGAATTAAAAGAAATAAACACAGCAATGACGATAGCTTACTTTTTCTGCTCAGCCTCCTTCTCGTCCAACCAAGTCTTCAACTTGTCAGCATCGCTTAAAACCTAGAAAACATACACATGAATATCCCGCACCTTAAGCGTCAGAGATTATCAAAGAGCACCAAATAAAGTTTATTACAACTACTACTATTTATAAAATCAGGAAGAGTTTGTGTTAAATTAGTTCTGATTGAAGCACCTCATTTATTCGATCTTTCGGAATCCAGGGTTTGTTCAACTCCCAGCCACGTACAATCTGCAAGGATGAGGAGGGAAAAGACCAATTTATGTCTCATAGATAGTGTAATGGTGTGAACTGTATTGTACCAACAGCTCTATGAATCTTGAATGGGTGATGGACGTAAAGGCAATTGCATCTTTCACACGTAAAATTTAGGTCGTTTTTCAAGACAATGCAGACAGGGAAAGAAAAACTTATATGCACTCCAAAAGGGGCATACATTTCTTCATCAGCCCTTGCAAACAAAAGAAATTTAAAATATATATATATTTTTTGTCTGCTGTATTAGTGGTTCTATTCATTTGTTTAGTAATGAAATTACCAAATGGAATTTCTACCATGTGATATACTACCTAATTCATATGATTCTTCTTTTCCCACAAGGTACATATACAGGTATAGGTAATAGGTATACATAATAAGTATGTCTGAATTTACCTGTTGCAGCTCAACAAGGTACTTACGAGCGTATTCCACTGCTTCTGGCCGTGCAGTAAGCTCTTTGAATCTGCATCCAAGAATTCATCAGATCAGATACATTGTATTGACTTGGCAAAAGCTTTAACCTTTAAAAATTCATACACCTAGAATTATATATTACCCAGTTCAGTTAAAACTTAAACTAAACAAACCAAATAGGAATATACCTGAAGAATATTGGATCCCCAGTAGTTTTTAGCAAATCTAGGCATTCCTGAAACTCAGGAGCGGTAGCATCTTCACCATCCGTGTAGAGCCATTCTTGTACCTAAGAAAAATATAGCACATTTAAATAAAAACTTAAGTCAGATATATTTGATCAAGACGAACTTTGGTTTGCAAGAAAGAAATGTGTACCTCGTCAAGCTTTCCAATAAAGGATTGGCGTTCCTCGCTAGTTGAAATCTTTTCAAATTCCTCGGATGTTTCAAGCTGGTAAAAGAAAGTTTTCGTTCAAAGATTGAAACAAGAACATATTGTTATAACCTAAAACTATTTATATAGGAACAAACTAGCAATGGAACAAAATACTTTTGCCTATCAAACCAAAAAACACAAGAAGGAAATACAACATTAGATGCTTGTCGCAGAGATATCAACAAATAGTTGAAGGCAATCATTTCCATGAGAAAAAAATACTTTAACAACATAGGTGAAAAAATTAATAAAAAACACAATTGCAAGGGCATAGTGTCCAATTAAGAACATTGGTGAAGTCCTCTTACATATCCAATCAAGCTATAACTTGGTAACATATACTGATAGAAATGAGAGAAATTCTGGTAGGTTGAACTACAAAGGGAAAACCAGAAACATTTGGAAACATCGTACGTATTCATAAGAAATGGAAATATGCAACATACTGTTCATTCAAGATTGGTTTTCTTAAGCTGAGAAGAAGGGAAAAAAAGCTGATTGAACCTTCCCACCTTTTCTTTAGTAGCATATATGTATCCTTCCAAGTTATTCTTCAACTCTGCAGTTCTCCTCCGCTCTGTATCCTTCTTGTCTAATTCTTCTAACTTACGTTTTGCTTCAGCAAGAGATTCTTTTGAAGGAGACATTGCGGGTCCAACTGTTTTCTCAACAATCTACAATAGATAAAACAATTTAAGTGAAAAGACAAGGTTCTAATGAACTGTTAGAAGAACAAAAGAATCTTAAGGCAATTAGCTCATTTATACCTTCAATGGAACCCTAAAGGTCCGCTTTTTCAGCTTTCTTTCAATACCAAGATCCGCAGTACCTTGTCCTTCAATAGTAGAGTTGTTAGTGTTACTATTTCCACCATCTTCAGTATTGTCATTGCTTTCTTCTGAAGAGTTCTTCGCACCAGTTTCAGTCGATATGTTGGGGGCAACATTAGTGGAATTCTCCACAGTTAGATTCTTCTTAGGAACTTCTACCCATTCTGTTACTTCAATAACAGCATCTGCACGATCCAGTGACAAAACACCACTTCTACTCAAAGAGAAATGCAGACTTGCTTTAATGGGGGAAGACAAATTCCGTGATGCATACCTAAATAAGATAGAGAAGACAAATATAAAATGATGTCAGTGTTCGTCTCATGCTCTGCATGGACATACAGCTAGCACATCTTTAAGGCATTGCAGCATAAATCATCCAGAAAGGATCTGGAAATGCAAATCCTTACTTTTCACTTGTATCTGTCAAACTGGACACAGAGTACTGAGCAAATATAGGAGAGGTGACACCAGGGGGTAAAGTATCTTCACTTTCATACGCTAGAGAAACTTCAAAATCTTTGCTCTGGGCAAAGGATCTGAACATCTATTTTTATAACAAACCAAAAATAAGGAGTGAAATTAGCAGAAATACTAAATGAAACCCTTTACTAACTTTTGCTATTTCCTGCCATGGTACTTACCTTGCTGGGGAGTTTCTTCATCCGTTGTACGAGTAACTGCCTAGTGCTATCTTCTTTCAGAAGATCAGGGCCATCTAACTCAAGCACAAACCCATAGGAAGAACCATCAATCATCCCTAACTTACGGTTCAGTTTGATTCCATCACTTAAATTAGCAGCATGTAATGCTGCACCAAGAACTATAGCTTCATCAGCATCCAGATGTCTATCCAACTCTTTCCTTCCAAGATATTCCTGAAGCTTAGCCTGTCATGAAGAAAATAGAGAATTTTTTTTCATGATCACTCTTTTAACAACTCAATATGACGATTTGATGCAATACAACAACATTAATATCAAAGTGATGTATGACAGCACCAATGAGCAAATAATTTGTGATTACTGGTTAGTCTAGGACACTACCTAGAGACAATAATCAACAATTAACATTCGATACTAGGTTTGTCATTACTGGTTAGTCTAGGTTTTACTTGGGGATGGAACAATGGGCTAAAGCTAAAACCAAGTGAATCCAAGACTACTCTCTGTCTCCTACTCATTCCATCATGGAATACAGCGTACTATACAAGAATATTTTCTGCCTCATATAGATGCAAAAGGAATAATATAGGTCAAACCTGCAACTTTGGCACTCTGGTAGCTCCTCCTATCAGTTCCACTGCATATATCTCATCTAACTTTAAACCAGAATGCTTAAGAACTTCTTTAAGAGGTAAAAGTGACTTCTCCCACAGATCTTCACATAGCTCTTCAAACTTTTCACGAGTTATCGTGCTCCTGAAAAGGAAATAAATCTCATGTAAGTATGTAAATAATGTTCAGTATATTACCTTGGACAACTACCTAACACAAAATTATAAAAATTATAAAAAGCACTTTAAATTCCATCAACCTGAAGTCTCGATCATCATAAAGGGATTCAACAGATATTGGAGCCATTGTGTTTGCACTTAGAATTTCCTTGGTACGTTTGACCTGTTTCTTCAACTTAGCCATTGCTTTTGGAGACTTTCTGACATCAACCCCATTCCCCACTTGTTTATTGAATTCATCAGCAAAATACTCCACCAACTGTAGTTCCAAATTCTGACCCCCAAGTTCTGGGTTCCATCTGACATCCTTGACCTGGAAAAATGTGACAAGTTATGTAGGAAGCTTACAGTGAGGCGAAATCTGGGACACTGGTGAGTGGCACTAAAAACAATATGGAGAACAAGGAGACAACTGATTAAACATTAATCTAAAGTTTAATCCAACCAAATGTACAAATTATACCAGAAAATAAAACTTTAAGAAAATTAGCCAAGATAATTGCAAATCAAAATGAGAACCGAAGTAAGTTATGCCTTGCCTTCCTTTGGTAACAGGAACATGGAAGGAGGAACTTCACATTGATGGATTATTTTTACTGTCAAGTTTTCTTGTTTTTCCTTTATTGATGGACAGAGGAACTTTAACAAAATAATTCGAATTGGATTGAAATTTACCTGAAATTGGTTGACTGATATTGTCTTCCCAAACTCCTTGGCATTATAAGCCGAGAAATAAACGAGTGCAGCATAGGTACTGCTGGTGCCCATATCATAGAAAACTACATGCCTCGACTCATTTGAGAAATCCTTATCAATCCCATACTGCAATGCCGCACCAGAATGCTCATTTATCAAAGAAAGAACATTAATCCCCGCCAACTGTGCCGCCCGGAGTAACCCCTTTCGCTCTGCTTGCCCAAAGTATGGTGGAACTGAAATTACAGCATCCTTTACAGGTACTTTTGAATGAAACTCCGCTAAGTTTGCAGCATAACCCAAAATCATGGCCACTAGTTCCTCGACCGAATAAGTAGTCACTCTATCATCAATTTTGAAACTGGCAGTGCCCCTAGAATCTTCTGTAACGTCAAATGGTAAGTACAATGAATCTAAAAGACTCTTGCTGTAATTGAAGGGTTTTCCAATCAAGTCCCTTGTTTGAGAATAGACTTTCTCCGGGTATCGAGCAACCAATCCAGCAGCTTCCTCACCCAGTAGGCGGTCACCGGAATGAAATGCAACCAAGTTCGGAGATTTTCTCTTGGACATCTCGTTGATAGCAACTGTGATAGGACTCTGCCCGCGTTTAAGGTTCACAACCGCAGCTTTCACCCATTCGGAGCCTAGATCTATGCTCATCACCGCGGATTGAGAAGGAGAAAATACAAGGCAAAGCACGGATAGGAATAACCCTATCTTGAATAAGATCGACGCCATCCTAGATTGCATTAGTAACCCTAGGACTTCAAAGTTCGTCTGAACAACACAACAATAAAATTGATTAATAATTCGAACAAAAACTCCTTTCTAAACTTGCGATTGAGAACATAAATACAAAACAATTACTTCCATTTTCAGTTTTGATGATTTTTAGGCATAAAAACAATGAAACACAGGGGCCTACTAAGCTCAACTATTGCGCACGTACAGATTTCAATTCAAAATCAATTGCGATGAAAAAGGAAACATAC
The DNA here is from genome assembly GCA_018703695.1 of Prunus fruticosa. NCBI lineage: Eukaryota > Viridiplantae > Streptophyta > Magnoliopsida > Rosales > Rosaceae > Prunus > Prunus fruticosa. The sequence continues at coordinate 28,469,308 of CM031919.1, read as the reverse complement.
AAAATAAGCTTCAGCCCTACTTCGCTCTACACTATGTTTTCATTTTCTCAGAAACCAAACAGAGCAATTGAAATTTGAACATTTCACGTCGAGATTAACACAGGAGAAAATGGGGAAAAAAATAACTCGGTCTAAGCAAACGAGAAAAATGAATGTGAAGAGATAACCAGATAGAAAGAGAGCGAGAGAGAGAGAGAGAGAGAGGGTGACCAGTAATGTGCAGATCGCATTCTCCAGAAGACTGCAGAAACGAACGGTTCTTGTTTGGTTGACGAGAATCGTAGAAAGAAAGTGAAGGGAAGAACTTTCTCAGTGATGCTGGAAGTTTGCAGGGACTTTATATATGGAAAGATACAGAAGGAAAGCCTACGTGGAAAATAAGGAGAATGAGTGGCCAATGGTAAAACAACACGTGTCGTAATGTACAGGTGGCGGTCAGTAAGACGACCAGTGGCGTTGTGCCAACGGTTCTCATTGATCCTTGTTACATAACTCGGTGTTGGCAATGGGAATGGCTAAAGGAAAATACCTTTTTATTCGAAATTCATATCAATATTCACCAATTGACCACCTCCTCAATGTGTTGACCATATGATAAAACACAAAATAACAATCATACTCAAAATACGCAATTTCTTCACCAGTTTTAGGGTCCTATTAACTTATTAAGCAATGTATTAATATAGGATTATTTTTTTCTCTCATTTAGAAATGTAAGGAATTCATAAACGTACGGTGTAGCTGTGATGGTCTATCTGCAGATGCTATTAGTTTGAGTAAAAACTGGGCAAAAACTAGTTTTATCTTGTAATTTTTGTCGTCGGGCTTCGGCCCAATCTCACCAAAAATAAAACTGAAAATTTTTACTTATTTTTGTTGTTGGCAATATAAGTACCTCTTCCTTCTGGAACTCAAGGATGTAGCACATTGCCACAATTAAAAAGCAATACCTTGCAAATTAAATAGGAACCTAATTTCAGAGTGGCTCATGCTCTTTATACAAGAATCCGGTGGTAACAATGTCGTCGAAAAGCTAGGGGATCCTTTGTAACTTTTATATACAGGTATCTAAATTCTAATTTTGGGCATACAGAGATCAACTTTGAAAGAAATATCTGGAATTCGTGTTAATTTAAACCAAGTTACAATGCCCATGAACATAGTATACTCGCTAATATATAACTTGTATATATCTGAAACTGATGACCATTTGAAATAACCCTAGATCTAGAACAGCCAATGCTTCTTTCTGGGATTTCTTGTCGGAACATCTGTACACATATTAGTAAAAGAATAAGAGGATTATATCTCTAAACGGCACCGAGACCAAAGTGTCAAGAAGAAAGGAAAAAATGTTGCAAATGAGAAGGGCAAGTAAATAATGGTTTAGTTCACCACCTGCACTTGCATACAATGAGTTATAATGCACTTCACTCCAAAAGCTCAGCCAAACCTCTGAAACAAAAACGAGAGGGACCACATTGAGTTTATAATGCAAAGCTTCAACAGAAACTGACATCAAGTTCTGCATCAGGTCCAATCCAAATTTGTAGTTCCATGCAAAAATTGACATTATATTACCATCAAACGTGTTGAAAAGCCCAACTTGACTGTTACGCATTTTCTTTCAAGTTTCAAAAAGCAAACTATGATTAAATTTAGATAAGATAAAGTAAGCAAATGAGATATACCTCGGGTAGGATTCCTGTCTTTAGGAAGGATCTCAATAAAGCAAGCGTCTCGAAAAGAGGTGATTACACAAATTTTGGCTCCAAACTACAGAAGAATCTGTAACTGTTAGAAAGCAACCACTGCGGGACTCAGCAATATAAATAAAGTGGGAAAGAAAAGAAAACATGGGAATAAACAGAGAAACCAAAAGATTCAACAGATACAAAGAAACAATGCTTTTTTAATTCTTTACTTCAATCTCACAAAAACTGCATTTTACCACTATCAAATCACAACCACATACGAAAGAGCAACTTCTAATTACAATTTATCGACTCGGGTCATGATTCTGCCAGATGGTACTATATTTAACTCTAGAAAATGGAAAAGGAAGAAGTTCTTTGCAAACCTATATATGAAATCTCACAAGACAAGGTGCAAGAGCAGAACAGATCATAAGTGAGGTTCTAGAGACCAAGTTTTCCATGTAAGTGGTGTTCAATTGTTTCCCATCTATTACTTTCTTTCTTTTTATCAAATTTCCCATCTATTACTTGATTCTTATGATTTGTAATATGATTCATTTCTCATCTATAAGGGGACACCGATGTGGCTACATCATACATAAGATGAACTACTAAACCATACCTTGACATGATAATGGTGAGGCAAAGAAGAAAGCAAGTATTTTCACTTAGTGACCTCAAAAGCACCAGATGTAAAAGGAGAGGATTTGAACTTACTCGATCTGCAGCTGCCTGAAGGGTAAGATGATCTCCCCACTCCCCAGCTCTAGTTCCATTTAGTATTTTGTACAAAATTGAATTAACTTTTAGTAACAGTTAGATACATGACAACATATCTTAAATTTTGCAGTAAAAAATCAATAGGCATGAAAGCAGAAATCTAACTTCTTCATCTTCTTCAGGTAGTGTCTGTACTTCATCGGGACATAAGCTTCATAGAGTTTTCTGTGATGCTTTAGCTGAAACATAAAACATTTTTAAATAAATAATAAGAAATACCTAATATAAAGAAAATATGAAACCACAATCTTCTAATCCATCAAGCCTGCAATAACTAAACAGAGGTAAAGAAGTTCCTATCAGGAGAGGGGGAGGGGGAACTAAAATAAGGAAAATGAATGCATTGGAGGAGCTTCATCAGCCATACCTGCTTTACCACCTGTTTTCGTACATGCTTGTGGTAATCTGGATTGCGAAACAACTGATCTGCTAATGCTCGAAACTGCAGCGTGTTAAACAAATATTTTATCAATCATAACGCAGCAACCCCTTGACTCCTCAAAAAAAAAACATGTAAAGAAATAAAGGAAGGTATGAGGCAAACTTAAGTCTACGTCGACTTTAACCCAAGTAAACAAATAAAATGAAATGATAACAATATACATGTGGTACGCATTTGCATTTCAATCTATAAAGTGAAAGAAGAATGTAATGAAAATCATTTAAAAAAACAATAGGCTGATAAATCATTCATTGTAGCCAAACCTGGCAATTTCCATCACCCTCAATCTGCAGTTCAGATAAATCATACGTAGCCAACCTGAATCAATCAAAAAGAAAATATTACAACCAAGATGATTCTTCCTGCTATCATATCATCCATTTACAAACCCAAGTACACAGCAAACGTTTTGGTGACAACTACAATTTCACGTCTTACATGATATGGGCAGACTACAATGTAATTTTTTCTATTTGATTTATGATTGTATTTATTCTATCAGTTAGATCTTGCTTCTTCTTTTTTCTGTTAATGAATAACTTATCCAGCCCAGAGATATAATTTGAATCGACGATTCATGAGTCATCCGATTACCATCTCTCATTAGTTCACTGACATATAGCATATAGGATACCGGAATATTATTGTATGAGTAATTCATGAAAGAAATCCTTTCTTTTTTCTTAAAGTTAGTTTTGAAAAAATAAAAGTTGCAATATAAGCCATGATCAAATTACACTTTCTAATCCAAGCCCTACTAAAGCCCTGAATAAAGGAAAGCTTGGTAAACTTGAAAAGTAGCAAGGTTGCAACAAAACATTCAAGAAGAAAGCGTGTAGAGAGCTCATTTCACAAAGCACAACCTTTCTAACAGCCGCTCATGGTCTTGGGTAGCATCATTCACGTCAGGTATTATCTCCCCATTAACCCGGGGGGTGTGCTGCAAACATAGTGAACCACATATAAATCCAGTCAATACCCAGAAGCTATCCAATTTTCAGTCAAGCGAACAACAAGGTTATCTCATCGATTTATGCACTATTCAAGGCAGTAGGTGGAAAGAATACAATTTTATTTTAAGATAGAGGAGTAAGTAACGCATATGTAAAACGGAGCAAGAATCAATGAAGTGATATCTTAATGTAGTAAGCAAAATGTCTCCTCATTTCCAACACAACTACCAATCAATTGTGTATGAGAGGGGTAGGTGGTTCTCAAAAGCCATGCATCTATGGTGCAAAAAGATTTCATATCCCATACTTCAAGAACTACACCAGCACAAACTTATGTCTAAAGGCATATATAGGCGAAACCTCCAGCTCCCCTTCCTCTAGGTAGGTAGATGACTGAGTGAAATAAGAAAAATAAAATAAAAATATGTGAAATTTCAAGATCAACCCAATGATCTTGGAGTGTAAAAGGGTGTGTAGTAGTTAACACATCACTATTTTGTGCTTTGTAGATGCACCATTTTCTTGCGTAAAAACATACTTATGGCCATTCACTGAAATTTTCTTATTGCATTAGATAACTTATGGATGTGTACATGGTGACCCAAGGCCAGCTAGTAGAAATGACACTTCAGTTTCAAACTTCGAGATATACTCTGCAACAAACCAATCACCTCAGCAGATTCTTGGACTAGCTTATTCTTTGCTTCATCAAAATCAAACATTAGCTGTTTCCGCTCATAACAACCAATAGAGAAAAATCAATCATGGACTTATTTTTTAGATACAACAAATAAATACATATGTTCACACCAGACAAATATCTGCACCTATATATACATACATACAAGGTGCATTAAGGCGGAAGAATTTTACAATCGTTTAATCAGGGAAGACGAAACATTGTAGACATAATGACTAGTGAGGAACATACCGGAATGGAATCTAAGTGGGAGAGCCTTTTCCCCAACCTGTGATCAATTTTGAGCTTTTCATCTTCTGCCAACATAGTTGCAATTGCTTGGTCATCCTCTGCGTCATGGGTGCTGCTATTTAAACTCGAGCTTGAACTCGCACTTGCATTGCTGTAGCTTCCGTTCATACTATATCAAGTAAACGGATAGCAAACTCACCCCTGTAGAACATGCCAAACTATTATAGTTAAATGAACTAACTCATTAGAATAATCCAAAAATGATCCCTTCTTCTAAACAGAATAACCCGTATGACAGGTTGATCCTAACTCGAGCTAGGACCCACAAAAATTTCAGAATAATGTAGGGTTAAATGAGATGTCATTTTTCTCCCTTCACTTATCTTCTGTTTGGTTGCTGAGAAAACATAGGAAAAGGAATGAAACGAAAAGTCTGCATCTTGATTTTCCTTTCATAAAATCCTTGAAAGGACAAAGCTTACTGGAATTGAATTAGTCAACAAATTCAGATATTTCTCTGTACTAATACAAAACCAGTGATTGATGACACAATCTGATTATCTATCTCAATTCACTTTCTCAGCAGCCAAACGGCACATAAAGTAAGAAGGAAAGCAATTTAATAGCAGCAACACTAATGAACTAAATTTTAAAAAGGAATATAAGTAATTGAAAAGTACAATTTTTTATTGAAATAAACAATAACCAAGATGCTTAATGGTAAAGAGAGCGAATAAGAACCTGCAGCTAAGCTTAGTTGCGGAGAAAATACTCTCTCTCTCTCTCTTGTTCAATCTTGTACCCTCTCAGCTGAGCTTTACAAGATCAAATGACTTTGTTCAGCTGAACTGCAATCCACAGAAGCAAATCAACAAACAGGGATGATCCAAAATCTTAGCTTTCTCTTGTCTTCTTTTCTCAGCAACCCAACAGCAGATTGGATGAACTACAAGATATGCAACTGAATATAATAAGGCCCAATTGAAAATAAAATTTATATATAATAAGAAAATGAAAAATTACCTAGGTCTAGGTGTGTAATGTGGAGAAAAGAGCAAATGAGATCACAGCTGGACAGCCAGCAAGGAAAGATATCTTTTTCGGGGAAGTATCAAATTTTTCTCTTCAATTTTTGACTGGGTTCATCCAAAATTTATTAGAAACGCGGAACCGTTGATATTCCAAGCAAAAGAAGGGTCAGACAAAAAAATAAAAATAATTGCTAAAAGACCGGGAAGGAAAGAGTGGGGTGGGAGTCTTTGATAAAACGCCGTTCTCTCTTTTCCGAATAGAAACCAACACAAAAACAAGTCCAACATCGGACGGCTTCTATAAACCGTGTGAATTAGGGGTGGGCATAAAAACCGATAAACCGATCAAATCAACGAATCAACCCAAATTGAACCGAAAAAGAGTATTTTTTGACCAAACCGAAAAAGTCAAATTTGGACCTAAATTGAAGCCGAAGGTCAACGGTTCGCTTTTGCCTTCTAATTTTTACAGAACTGGTGGACCTGAACCGAACCGATTAATATATAAATATATATAAAAATTACACGTGGCCTCATGTAATTGGCCAAAAAAAGAAGAAGTGTGAGTGCTTGCACACCAGATCCCTTATGCAATTTTTTTTTTGCTTAACCCTCACACACACACGCACGCTACTCTCTCTCTCAGTCTCTCTCTCTCTCTCTCTCTCACTCAGCTCTGAGTCTTCTCTTCTTTTTTTTTCTTTTCGTTTTTGACCTAAACCTAGCGGCGCCTCAGATCTCTCTCTCTCTCTCTCTCTCTCTCTCTCTCCCACCCGCCTCAGCCTCAGCCTCAGCTCTCTCTCTCTCTCTCTCAGAGCTCGACCAAGCCTCAGATCTCTCTCTCGAGCTCGAGCTTGACCCGCCTCAGATCTCTCTCTCTCTCGAGCTCAACCCGCCTCAGCTCTCTCTCTCTCTCGGCCGTGCCTCAGCTCTCTGTATAGATCTTTTATGCAGAGTAAGGAGGGACGGAGAATGAGAAACAGAGAAGAAAGATGAAGATCACGGCCTTGCTGGTCCTCAAGTGCAACCCGGACGAATCCGACCCGATCATTCTGGCCAACGCCTCCAATACCAGTCACTTCGGCTACTTCCAGAGGTCCAGCGTCAAGGAGTTCATCTTCTTCGTCCGTCGCACCGTTGCCAGGCGGACCCCATCCGGACAACGTCGAGTCCGTCAAGCACGAAGGTCCGTTATTTCTTCCTTTGGGTCCCCAAATTTTCGCGGATCCCCCTTGCAGTCACTTTTGTTTTCAACTCTATAGGTGTTCTATGCGCTATATACAATATTAATAATTTTTCCCAATTTGATGAAAGCTCTGATAATTCTAATTTGCGTTTTAAATCCTTAGCTCATTAATCTGTTTGATTTGGGATCTCGCTTTTGGAGTTTTCAACTCTCTTGTCTTTGTGTGATATTGTTTGTTTGTATATTTTTTCCCTGGATTTGGGGTTACAGAATTTTGTTGCAATTGCAAATTTCGGTTTTGTAAACTTTTGTAGTGATTATAGAATTTGAGGGTTGAATTTGCATTGCCCCAATTTCATTCGGCATTAAGATGCAATTGTTTTTTGGACTTTGTTGGCACGTTTTTACTATAAATTTCTGTAAATTTCTTTGCTCAACCACTGTGTTTGTAATATGTTTCTAAACTATGTGGCTAAAGCTTTTCAGTTAGGGTGTTTTTAATATGTGACTAATCCTTCGGTTGAGTTTTTCTTTGTTTGCTTGGGTTCCAGATTCTTTCTTTGGCCATGAATTTTTATTTGTTTGGTTGCTGGGAAGTGTTCTTCTATCTTCAATATTAATAGAATTAGAGTTACTGATCTGTTTGCATTAAATATGTATCAGTGGTTGCATTTTTACCTTTTTGCTTTTATTTTGTTCAGAAATTCTAGTTCATCTGTTTCTTTGTACCTTTTAGCGTTTTGTTATTAAGTTGCAGGGCCTGGAATTGTTATTGTTGTCATGTGAATGGACAGAAAATGTTTAGTCTGTGATTCATTTTAACTTGTAATAAAGCTTGTCTTTCAATCAATGCTTTCACTTTTCTAATCACTAAATGTTTAGTTTGTGATTAGGGTGCAGTAAATAACAAAGTAAACTCTCTACTTATTTGTTGTTATGTCCAGTCATAAGATGTTTTGAATGATAACTGATTTGTGCTATAACGTGTTTTGATCTGTTTAAATGATTTGAGACAAAAACTGCAAACACTTTCTTTTTTTGGTGAAATTAACTATTGAGTTGGATTATGATCTGGTGAGTGATTTTTAACTGATACAAGTGTATTGTTTTGCAGCTCCCTTATACACGTGAATCTGTTTGGTAAGTGATAATATGCCATTAGTATCATTTGTTCACACCTGCAGCTCCTTTATTTGTATTTTTTGTCATGGGTTGTAAAATATAATTTGTTGTTTTACTTGTATTTTTTGTCATGGGTTGTAAAATATAATTTGTTGTTTTACTTGTATTTTTTGTCATGGGATGTAAAATATAATTTTGGTGCTTTGCTTGTATTTTTTGTCATGGGATGTAAGAACCAACTAATTTGATAGTTGGATGATGCTTGTGATTGTGATTTAGTTTAGAAACTTTAAAAAAACAGGTTATAGATAGGTTGAATTTATATGATTTGGGTGAGGAAAAACAAAATGGGCTTTAATAGATGGCCTGTTTGAAAAATTAGTTTTGGGCTTGTTCATAAGAATTTAATAGGTTTTGGCAATTTGACAACAAAAAAAGGGTTTTGGCCGAATGTAAATCTGATTTGGGCTTTGTTTTGTTAAAAAAAATATGATTTGGGCTTTTTTTTTGCCGAAAATAAATAAGATTTGGACTTTTGAAAATGGTAAAAATGGGCTCAAGCCCAAACCCGAATTAGAACCTTAGAACCGACCCGAGAACGGAGCCCATTTTCGGTTCAGCCTACTTTCGGGTTTCACTCAAGACCCGATCCAACCCGAGACCCGAGCTCTCTTTCAATTTGGCTCGCGGGTCGTCCAATATTTAACCCGACCCGAACCGTGCCCAGGCCTAGTGTGAATCATTACTTGGAATGTCTTTTTTAAATAAATAAAAATTGGGTTCATTTCAATTTAGTACTCTAAATTCTCACGGCATGTTTGTCCATGCACTCTTAATTTTAATAATCATGTACTCTAATATTTTTTAGTTTTTGCAATCAGGTTTCAGCCGTCAAAATTTTCGTTAATTGTCTAAGTGGCAAGACTATGTCTCACTTATTCGCTTCTTTCGATGTCAATTGAAGGGTATTTTCAAACAATTGGTGCCTTCCTGCCCAAACTTTGAGAAAATGTGTCATAGTTTTTTAACAAAAGTACTTGCGGAAAACACCAATTGCCCGAAAATACCCTTCAATTGATATCAAAACGATACATATGCCTTAAGAGTACATAATTATTAAAATTGAGAGTGTAACGACAAATATACCTTAAGAGTGAGAGTTTGAAATTAACCCAAAAAACATTTATATAGATTACTTGTAATTAATTGACACTTGAATGGGAAAAGTATTTGAGTAAGATAGTCACATTAGCATGTGATGTAATTTTCTTAAGACAATGTGTGATGTTATTAATTAATACACATGTTATAACATGTGTATATAAATATTAATACTATAACCATTTATAAAATCATCACGTGTTTTTATCAATCGACTCATATTATAACATACGTATATAATTATTAAGAAAAATTAGTATATAGTTAACAAAAACTTACTAATCATTTACAATCCATGATATAGCAACTATATCGTCTAGTATAGATAAACGGTAAAATTATTATTACATAAGTTGATTGTTAACACCACATAAAAATTATGGCTGTCACACCTTAATTGACTACTTGAAGAATCCTCCACCATCTCCTACCCTTTGGCATTAGGGTGAAAAGAGCTGCTCAAACCGTTCAAGTTTATATCTATACTATTATTAATTGAGGCTTTGCCAACCAAAGTTTGTCAAATATCAATCTAAAAAAAGTCTTTAAGTATATATGCCCTTTTTCAATCAAATCAGTTTAATAATATAATTAAAATCTAAGATTTGATTTTTTTAAACGTGTACTATACCGTATTTTTTAGAAGTAAAAGAAAAATATAAATATTTGTATGCATATAATACAAGTATTATATGCGAATTTCTATTTGATTTTTTTTTTTTGGACTGTCGACTAAGATAAAATAGTACTCATGAAATTAATTAAGAAGTTCTAGGAGTCAACTAACCAAGATTGCAACATAAAGTTGTTTCAGTTCACACCTATCGTATTCTTGTTCCACATGACCAACTTGCCGACTCGTAAGTTGTATATTAGCATACGAAACTCAATACAATTAACTAATTTTACATAGTTTATCTATTTGAAAAGGATTTGAACCAGGGATAGGTGAGCTGGTACAGGTCAGTTTAGTAAATTTATAAATTATATAAACCAATACTATTAATTCTTTATGTTTGGAATAAGTCATAGAGACTTTTTGGGTTCTCTGTATAGTTTTCACCTCTCCTTTGTGAGAGCTTTTCATCTCTCCTTTGTGAGAGTTTTATTTGTATTGTTATGACTTGATTTTTTTTTTATAATCTTTATCTCTTTTTTATTATTCTGAGTTTACAATCTTAGTTGGGATGCCTATGCCATAATTTTTTCAATCCTGCTTGATCGTTAGTAGAGGAGCACTAAATTGTCTTAATTTTGATGTTAGACTGCTCCGTTATTGTAATGGCCCTTTGTGACTAGTGGTTTTTTTAAACTGAATTATGAATGCAATTCTAGAATTTCTCTACACAAAAAATCAATGTGTTACGACGGAATTCCACTACTATGTATTGATTTATACTCTCTCTTTACATATTAAATTGCATAATTAACTAAATATAATAAGCTATAAATCATAATCATGAACACTATTAGAGGAAACCCCAAGTGTTAATATCTTAAGCTTATCATCAATGAAGGCAGAGAGATTAGCCTCATCTCCCATGGTCCTTTCATTTAGCTTCCTCAACCTGTTGCTCATCTCAGCATCCTCCACCACCTTTTTCAATCCTTCCTCCACATCCTTCTGTCCAAACCCAATTAATTTCACCCCAATTCTCCAAACTTTGACAATGTAGGCACAATTTACAAATTGGTCACCAGCCACTGGATAGCACAAGAGGGGTTTTTGGCACTGGATGGCCTCCATTGTTGAGTTCCAGCCACAATGTGTGAGATAAAACCCTACAGCTTTGTGTTGCAGGACCTCCATTTGTGGGGCCCATGAAACAACTCTGCCTTGCCTTGAGACTCTCTCCAAGTACCCATTTGGTAGCCCTCCAAGCCATGAAGACCCAAGCACCCAAAGGAATGGCTTCCCCAAAGCTTCAAGTGCCAATGCCAAGCTTCTCACCTTTGCCTCTCCAATGGGGCTTACCCAACTTCCAAAAGATATGTAAATTACACTGTTAGGGTTTTGCTTGTCTAGCCAAGTTAAGCAGCTTGTGTCTTCTTCCCAAAAGCTAGGGTTCTTGATTGTTGTGTGCTTGCTCAGAGGGCCAATTGGGAAAACTAGAGGTTGCTGGGCTTGAGTGTTCATCTTGACCAATTGGTGATGATCAAGTTGTTGTTCACCATTGGTGCAATATTCATTTGGAAAAGAATTTACAAGGAGCCATGGAAGAGTTTTTGATCGATCCAAGGTTCTTTTCCAAAATTTGAATCTTGCTTTTCTTGAAGCTGGGGTGCCAATCAACCAGGGAAGATCTTCACTAGAGAGCATAGGTTGATTAGGTAAGGATATACCACCAAGTTGCTTTGGAAATCCTGCAAATATAGTAATATCACATAAGTCCATTATTACATTTACTGAACACATTACTTTATGATCCGACTCGTATGGATAAATTACGGATGTGATTAATAATGGTATAAGTGAATCTGACTTCTAATCAAATCATTCTAATTAACAATTCACATATGTGATTCTGTTAATTAAAGTCATGATTTTGTTAGCCTTTATACTAATCAAGTTTAATTAACAATAACAAAGTTAATTAGCTTCCTTTAGTGTATGGCACGTGCCTGGTTACTTAAAACTACAATAAAGTCATGCCCAACTAAGTAATGAAGGTTTCATGCCTGGATCAGTAATGTATTCAAGTCCCATCCCCATCTCATGTGAACTAAGTAATGAAGGTTTCATGCCTGAAGGTTTCATGCCTGGATCAGTAATGTATTCAAGTCCCATCCCCATCTCATGTGAACTAAGTAATGAAGGTTTCATGCCTGGATCAGTAATTTTTTTCACCGCAGTCAACCAAACTACAATACTACAACTCATGAGACATTTTCTGCTATAAAAAATATGATCTAGTGGAATTATTATATACCAAACTCACAAAATAAAATATTAAGTCTAACAATTTTTCATCAATAATTTACAGCTTTAATTACAACATTATGGGAAAACTAGGTATCATTTTGGCCCTCAACATCACTTGTCCAAACGTGCTTACTTCAATATATTATATATAAAATATATTTATATATGTGGCATGTATGTTTAATTCAAGCACACCCCAGGCTATTTCTAATTCATCAGAATAATACTAAATAATTATGAAATATAATCAATAAATGTGATATAAATAATTTTATTTATAATAAAATTATACTATGACAAAATATAATCACGTGACACAAATAAAAATATTATTTTTCTTAGAAAAATGCAAAACTTGAAGACATTTATTAAAGACTCCAAAAAGGGATGTAGATGATGTGGGTTATGGAATTGGCCGGGGCAGTGTGCCAGCCCATCACACCCAAATTCCCTTTTTCGTAAATTAGAATTATTTTAAACTATCGCTTTGTATTGACCCAAAAAAAAAACCAAAATGAGAAACTAAGAAGGCAAATGATTCACTCAAGATGATATCATGCACACTAAATATTAATATATCAGCAAAAACTAACCTGTATCAGAAATGAGACCTGTCCTGACCATATCTGGTATGGCAGTGATCAAGCGATATGTGGCAAGCATCGCAGGCCAAAACCCAGCAGAGGGTACCCCACAGCGATTGGCTACATCTATGGCCCACGAAGCCAACAAATCAGCAACTATACACACCACTTGATCACCATCTTGATGATCAAGTCGATGAACAAGGCTCTCCAGATGGCCTGGCATGGTGTTCTCCATGGCCTTCTCAATGGCGAAGAAGTCCCTTGGGGCGTCCTTGTCCAGTCCATCTGGGATTGGCATGCACAAAATCTTGTCGTTTTGTTCAACCTTTGGGACTATCTGGTTGTGAATGTGGTCTGGTGTGACCAGCACTGGCTTGAAGCCATGGCTGAGGAAGGCTGAGGCTAATTTAAGCATGGGAGTGACATGTCCTTGTGCTGGATACGGAACCAAGATGATGATGGAATTGGACCTCTTTATGCACTTCATGTTTCCCATCTCTCTCTCTCTCCTCTTTCTCTCTTTCTCTCTCTTAAATGTTATTGAAGTGATGATCTCAGAGTCCAAACCAGGGCAATCTTTATAGAGAGGGGAGATAGGGGAGGATGAGTCAACTAGGCATGTGCTTCATGATGTGTACAGTTATAATTTATAAGTCTACTTCATGTTCAGTCCTTTTGGAACAAAGAAAATTAGTACAATTAAATATAATAGACCTTTCTCTCCTTTGAATTTAGTTTTCAAAATAATGTTTAATTAAGTGTTAATTAAAAATTGTAAAAAATGTTTAATTAAGTTTTTTTTTTCTGGTTGTTTCCAGTTTAAAAAATGTACACTTTAGTAGGATCAAAGTCATGCTTTCACTAAAATAAATTATGCATATTGATCACTAGCTACCTCCAAGAAGTTTAATTAATAGGAAGGATTATTCGTAGCAATGGTCCCTTAACTATATCCCAAGTTACACTTTGGTCACTCAACTCAAATATTAGTTGCAGATGTCACTCAATTAGGTGTTTTGTTGCACCGTTAGTCCTACCGTCAAGTCTCTCTAACGGCAGGGACTAATGGTGCAACACAACACCTAATTGAGTGACCAAAATGTAACTCCGAGTATAGTTGAAGGATCATTGCTACAAATAATCTTAACTGAAAAGTCACATTTGCCCTTCAATAATCTAAGAGATGCTTGTCACGTCATCATTTTAAACAGAAAATGTAACAGACTTGACGGTATGACTAACGGTGCAACAAAACACCTAATTGAGTGACCTTTACAACTGCAACTAATATTTGAGTTGAGTGACCAAAGTATAACTTGAGGTATAGTTGAGGGACCATTGCTGCAAATAACCCTAATAGGAACAAACATATATTTGACAAGACAGCTAAAATAAAAACTTATAAGAAGCCTAAGTTCAAATTAACATTTAAATGTAATTTTTTTTTTCAAAGAGAAGATATAATGAGTTGTCTTTCTATAAACTTTAGCTGCATTTGGTTCATGGGAAATGGGACTTGGAATGATTTCTCATGTTTTGTGAGTCCAGGCAAATGATTAATGGTTGCCTAGCACATGGGAAAATAGGGGAGAAAATGAAACCCTTCATTGTTGGATAGATTTTACTCTATCTATTTCTCGCAAGTGCACGAACCAATTATCACTACTACATTTTAGCCCTTGCGCGACGGCCTTTTGCGCGACGGAGGGTAATTCATCCCACATAGACGTTTTGCGCGACGGGAAAAATAATTCGTAGCGCAAAATTATGCGACAAAATTAATCGTCGCGCAAAAAGTATTTTGGGCGACGAAAAACAAGCGCGTCGCACAAGTAGCTGGGAAAACGGGCGGGAAAATTTATTTGGCGGTGAACTTTGCTCGACAGTAATTCTCGTCGCGCCAAGTTATTTTGAGCGACAAGTAAAACCATTCGTCGCGCCAACAAATTGCGCGACAAAATATTGCGCGACAGAATTTTTGTTACGCAAAAATTGCGCGACAAAATATTGCGCGACGGATTATATTGCGACGGATATAAATTCATCGTCGCGCAAAAAATCGATGTCGACAGTGCCTTGCGCGAACTGGGAAATAACGTTTGCGCGACAGAAGTTGAACTAATTATTCGTCGTGCAAAAGGAAGAATCTTGCGCGACGACATACTTATCCGTCGCGCAAACTCGTCGTCTATACTGAAGCTGAGCACGTCCATGGCAGAGGCAAACTGGAGAAAAAATTTCAGTTTGCCTCTGCTGTTGCTGCATCTTTCTCAAGAGGTTTCGGCATACAAAACGCGTCATTTTCATTTCGTTTATGAGTTGAGCTACTTCTACCTCTGATACGGTCATTAGGTATGCATTTTTTATCGTTAGTGTAAAAATTTTACTGTAAATTCATACTAACACCCTTAACTTCTTTGTATATAGGAATATTATATGTGATTAGCGATTGGAGGAGAACGATTTAGAAGGTATTTTCGTTGTTTTATAATATAAAATGTATTACATTATATTTATATTGATTTATGAAATTATGTTTATAATATGATGTTAAATTATGAATGTACGTTAATGTACGAAGTTAATTGAAATTAACTTTGTACATTTTTTTTTTATAAAGCTTAGTTCCCGTTCGAGGTTAGTTGGACCGCGCATGGGTGGGTAAACCACGACTACGGTCCAATTAATTCTTGAATTGTCCCATTTTTTGGACAGTTTGGAAATGCATAGTTATGTCACATAGTTTACAGTTCCAGGATTAGGTTTCGATTGTGGAGATTTCGGTGTCGTCTCGGTACGTTCTTCGGGTGGTACGTAGGTATTTTATATCTACGGTACACCTCAAGAACTGTACTCCTAGATGCTGCAGAAATTTATCCACGTCGAAATCTAATCTCATGTAGCTGTAAATTACATGACATGGCTATGCATTTCCGAATGGGATAGGGCCCTTACCGGAGGCATAAGGAAAGATTTGGTACGAATACAACATGATTGTTGTATTGTGATTGTGGTTCCAGGAAAGATGAGCAGGAGGTGGATACAGAATCCGGATAGGTGCGCAGGCGAATACTTGGATGGAATCGAGGATTTTATTGACTTTGCACGGACACACAACCCAAGTGCAACTAGAATCCGGTGTCCTTGCAGGAGGTGTAACAACATGTTGTGGGAGACAATTGAACATGTTCGATTTCATTTAGTAAGAAATGGAATGATTGAGACATACAACACTTGGAACCATCACGGGGAACAAGTAGACATCGCTTCGTCTTCAGAGGCCACAAGAATGGACAATGTTGAACCTATTGTGGATCATAATGAACAAGTCAGGGATATTATACATGATGCTTTTCCATTTGCATCGACCAGCAGCACTCAGGAAGGAGAAGATGATGTGCCTACACCAATGGACAGTGCAGAGTTCGAACAGTGATGAAAACCTGTTAAGAAATGCCAACCAGGAGTTATACCCGGGTGCGAGCGCTTTTCCGTTCTGACGGCGATTGTGGAGCTAATGCACGGGAAAATAAAGTATCGTATGTCGAACTTGTGTTTCGATTACTTTTTGGGGGTTTTCAAAAAATGCTTCCAACAGACAATTGTTTGCCGAAAGATCACAGGGCAGGCACAGAAGATGTTGAGTGGTCTTGGATTGGGTTATGAAAAGATCCACGCTTGCAAAAATAATTGCATGTTATTCTATAAAGAGTATGAAACGTTGGATACATGCCCTATATGCAATGAATCGAGGTTCAAACAGACATCTCAGAATAGAATTAGTAAGATTCCACAAAAAGTCATGCGTTATCTGCCCCTGAAACCAAGGTTGCAACGATTGTATATGTCGACGCATACTGCCACAGACATGAGATGGCATAAGGAAAAACGGGTAGACGACGATGTGATGCGGCATCCTACAGATGGGGAGGCATGGAAAGATTTCGATCGAACGTTCCCGAGTTTGCTGCTGATCCCCGAAATGTGAGGTTGGGACTTGCGACTGACGGATTCAATCCGTACGGGGTTCTAAACCAACACCACAGCACTTGGCCGATTTTCGTATTTCCATATAATTTGCCCCCTTGGAAATGCATGAGAAAAGAGTACATGATGATGACTGTTTTGATAACTGAGGATCCTGGCAGGTCAATCGATGTGTACTTAAGGCCGTTGGTTGATGAGCTCAAAGATTTATGGGCAAACGGGGTGCGCACGTACGATAAATCTACTGGGAAGATGTTCACTTTGCGGGCGGCAGTTATGTGGACTGTGAATGATTTTCCCGCATATGCAATGGTTTCGGGGTGGAGCACAAAGGGTTATATGGCATGCCCTGTATGCAAGGAAGATGTAACTTCCGGTTGGCACGCTGGAAAAGTGTGTTACCTTGGGCATCGAAGATGGTTGCCATGGGACCACGAGTGGCGGGAGAAGGATATAGAGTTCGACGGGAACAAAGAGCGTCGCGCAAAACCTAGAGAATGGTCCGGTGATCAGATCTTGGAACAGCTTAACCATTTGGATTTTGCTCCGTTTGGGAAAACAGTTAGTCGGACCAGACCTGCTACACATATGAACTGGACGCACAAGTCTATGTTTTTTGAGCTCCCATATTGGTCGAAACTAAAATTGAGGCACAATCTCGACGTTATGCATGTTGAGAAAAATGTGTTTGACACATTGATGGGAACGATTCTAGATATCAAGGGCAAGACAAAGGACACTCCGAAAGCGCATCTTGATTTGGAAAGAATGGGCATACGAAAGGGTTTATGGCTGAAAAGGGACAGTGATAAAGCTATACGGGATCTTGCATTTTTTTCCATGAAACCGAATGACAACAAAGAGTTTCTACAGTTCGTATCGTCTGTAAAGTTTCCTGACGGGTATGCTTCTAATATCGCACGTTGCGTGAGGGTTGACGGGGGTAAATTTACTGGACTCAAGAGTCACGACTGTCATGTGTTTATGCAATGCTTACTTCCTGGGGGATTCGACACCTATTGCCGGAAGATGTAGTCAAGCCAATCATATTGTTGTCCAGATTTTTTTCCCAATGACGGCAAAAACGTTGCGAAAGACAGAAATTGATCAGTTGCGCCAAGACATTGTCCAGGTCTTATGCAAGTTTGAGATGATATTCCCTCCGACTTTCTTCACGAGTATGAATCACGTGATGGTTCACTTACTAGAAGAGGCATTGCTTGCTGGTCCAGTCAACTATCGCTGGATGTATCCAATAGAAAGGTATATAATCATCATCATTTGTGTATGCATCATTATCTCATGCTTACTACTTGCTAATTTCGTTTTATTTTGGCAGGCTGCTCCTGAGAGCTGAAAAAAGCGTACGCAACGAGAGCGAAGCCCGAAGGATCAATTGTAGAGGCTTGGGTTCAATATGAGGCGCTTACTTTCTGTGGAATGTATTTAAAGGATGTGGACACGGCTTTCAATCGACCTCAGCGCAATAATGAGAAATGAGCAACTTTCTGTTTTTGCCCAAAGCGCACGACCCTTTGGAGATCCTGTACAAGGAGAATCGTTTTCCAGAAATGACATGGACGTAGCTCATTGGTTCGTGTTGAACAATTGTGATGAGATATTGGCATACTTAGATGAACATGAAGAGATGATGAAGCGAGAACATCCATCACATTTGTATTCCAAGAAACACCGTGAATTGTTTCCACAATGGTTTTTGGAATATGTAAGTTATAAGTGTTTTCTAATTCATATATATATTGTGCTATTACATTTTTCCAAACTAACATATGAATGTTTTTTTTTATAATATTAGGTGAATAAGTTGAAATCAGAGAATTCCTCCACTTACAGTGAAGAGTTATATAACTTGGCATTCGGCCCACTCCGAGAGAATTGTTCTCAGGTTGCCATGTTAACGGCGTCGAAGTTTTTAGGTCATGCATGAGATGACAAGTTGTGTACGCAAAACAGCGGTGTCCATGTTCCAGGTGGAGGGGAAAGTACAGACATTGATTTCTATGGCAAACTCACAACTGTCGTGCAATTGCTTTACAAAGACCGATACCAAGTGATCATGTTTAAGTGTCGATGGTTTGATACGAACCCAAATAGGCAGAGAAGTATTAAAATCGATCATGGGTTACTATCTGTGAACATGAGCAGAACTTGGTATGATGACGACCCTTACATTTTGGCAAACATGGCAAAACAAGTTGTGTATCTAAATGACCCTAAAGCGGGGAACAATTGGAAAGTTGTTCAGCATATGGATCAGAGGAACGTGTATGCTATACCAGAAATGAAGATCAAACTCTGTCATTGGATACATATAGGGTGAAGGAATGTATTTGTAAAAATCTTCGAAATCGGGGTAAAATTGACCGTTAAATCGTGATTTTTCCTTTATAACCGTTGAAAACTTTTGTCCCGTACGCAATCTACACACCTTCTTTTTTTTCGATTTTCGGCGTATACGATCTCTAAGTAGAAACAAACAAGTGTGACGGTTGGATCGATGAAAAACGTTTTCTATAATGCGTATATGATTCACACAATATAGTCATTAACTATTAAAAGTTTATATATAAACTTGTTAAGTACTACATAAGATTTTTTGGTATCCACTAGTGTAAATAATTTGAAATGAAGATCAAATACTGTCATTGAATTCAAGTTGGGTGAAGGATTGTATCCGATAAAAAATTATCGAAAATCAGAGTAAAATTGACCGTTAAATCATGATTTTTCCATTATAACCGTCGAAAACTTTTGTCCCGTTACTTGATCTCTATACGTTTTTTTTCCCCTGTTTTTGGTGTATACGATCTCTAAGTATAAGCAAATACGTTTGACGGTTGGATCGTTGAAACTAGTTTCGTAGAATGTGTATGCTATGAAATCAATTTGTTTCAAATTTTATAGACGAAATTGCGCGACGGGTAACTGCGTCGCGCAAAACTAGAATATGCGACGGAACTGTGATGGTTCGTCACTCAATGTGATGATGTCGTTTAGGGTTTTATGTGATCAGGGTTAAGGGTTCAGGGTTTAGGGTTTAGGGATGATGTTTACGCGACGGAAAACTTTGGGCCTGCGTAAGGTCGTGAAATATTTGGCGGTTCAATTGGCGCTCCTGCAACGACTTTGCGCGACGACGGATGGCTTTCTTCGTAGCGCAAAGTTAATATTTTCAGTCTGCGCGAAAATTTTAATCGAAAACGCACCGTTTAGACGCTTTACATATTTGCGCGACGAAGACTCTATTATCCGTCGCGCAAAGGTCTCATAATAATTCGACAGTTTCGGACCCTCTGGTTCATTGTCGCGCCGCTGTCTCTTCTCTCTCTCTCTCTCTCTCTCTCTCTCCTCCGGCCACCACCTCAACTCTCCACATTAACGACCGGACGATCACTGCCAACGAACTCAGACCTCTCTAGCCGCGCCGCGACGATTGGGTTCGAGAACCGCGGAAATTTATCCGGTTTGGGCGAAAATCTTCGGCTTCGTTCTCCCTCCTCCGGCCTCTAAATTTACGACTGAGGTATGCTTTTCCCCCTATTTTTTATTGTCTAGCTGATGGTTGGATAGGATTTGTTAAATTTGTAGCGTACGTTGTCTAATTTTGTAACTAAGATTTTGGCCGGATTTCAGGGATGAAATTCCGGCCACTTCGGGCCATTTTTTGGCCTATGTCCAGAAGAAAAAACTGCCTCTATTCGATGTCCTGGACCTAGGGTAGGAAGATTGGCCCTTAATTTTGAGATTTTTCCGGTGATCGTTATCGCTTTTTCACATACATGCACTGCTGCCGCGTGTGGCAGCGCTATGGAACTGTAGCAAAATCACATTGTGTCCCAATGCGATCCACTAGTTGTCATGAGCGTGTAGGTGTGTTCGGTTTCCAATTTGGATACCGTTTCAGCCTCGAATGAATTTCGCCTATTGTGCGATTTAACGGTTTGATTTGTTCGGACCATTGGATGAAACTCAAACTCATGTATGATGTACCTTGTATGTCTAGGATCGTATAGGATTTAACGGATTGTGGATTGGAGTCCCGGATACTCCGAAATCGCAAACCGTACGCCAACATATATGCGTTAATTAAATTTGTAATATTGTTAAAATATGCTTAGTTTATATATTGGTAAATTTGATTTATTTGTATGTTTGTTAGCTTAGTTTATATAATGACCCTAAATTGGAATAATTTTTATGTTTTATAATCAATGAAGAATGTTTTATATTTTTGTTATATTTTATTTGTTGTATTTGTTATATTTGTTATTAGACGTTGACTCTATTTTAAATGAAATGAAATAAATGTTTTATTTGTTATTAGATTATTGTTGTATTACAGTAACTATTTTTTTAAAACTTTGGTGATTGTTTTTATTGCAAGATGTCAAACCTAATCAGCAGAAGTCATAAGACGGTGCAACCTTCACGTAGTTTGCCTCCCCAGACTATGATGTCACCTCCCTCTGGCCCACCACAGTTGCCCGACTTGCCAGTGGGTCCCAGTGCCCCTCATGCGCCGGCGTCATCAGAATCATCAGTGGCGCAACCAATGAGCGCCAGGCGGCGTCATCGCCTTTCCAGCACCACCGACGCTACTTCGAGCGGACCAGGTAAAGATTTCCTTCAACTACATATGTTTCGTACCAATATTTTAGTCAAATTTGTTAACTAACATTAATTTCATATTTCTTTGCAGCCAAGAAGAACACCCGGGACCGTGTCGCCAGTTGGCTACATCGAAGGTCACCCGGGTGAACAACTCTCGTATCAACATCAGATACGACGATCGTCATCGGGCTGCCCCACAGCAGACCAACATAGCTCATTGGCGCACGATGTTGGTGCAGTCGTTTGGACCTATTGTCCGATGAAATGGAAGTCTTGGAAGGCCATGCCTGATGCAGTGCATAACGAGATGCATGGACACCTGTCGGTATGTATCTTACATTTTAATTGTTTTTCTTTTCCAATTTTATATATTTTAAATATTTAATGTATGTAATTATTTTATTGTAGATGAACTACAATTTAGAGAATGTCAACGATGAGTTGTTGGGGTACATCAACAGACTCTTCGCTGATAGGTACAAGCAGTGGAAGAGCGACCTGCACCACCACTTTCAGGCATTTGATGATCCGCAGGCTGCTCTTCAGGAGGGTTGCCCGAAGGAGCTTGAGGGGCGGGAGGATAGTTGGCAGTGGCTCTGCTGTCATTTTCAGGAGGCTGATTATGTGGTATTTTTTATATTAAGTTCAAAATTATTACACGTTTCTTACTAATGTTTATTTCATTTTTTAATATTTCATTTCAATTTCAAATAATATGTTTTAATTTTTGTATAACAGAAGATGGCTAAAGCAAATAAGGGCAATAGGGAGAAGAAGATTCTTCTCCATCATTCAGGTTCCAGGCCCTTCTCCTATAGGATGGATGCGCGACGTCGGGTAATAATAAGTTGTTTTTATTTACTTTTTAATATGTCATTAATGTTAATTTTTTTTTTTGGTACTAACATTTTTATACTCTTGTTCAATTTAGGAGGGGTCCAAATTCCCAGAGATTGACGTCTTCGCGACGTTTATGTTCGACCTGGGAATGAGTTGGCGGAATCCCTTCATGTAAGTAGTCTTTAATTTTAATGATTATTTTACGCGTTCAAGTTTCATAGTTATTATATAAATGTTTTTATTTATATTTTATGTTATGTTAAACAGACGACCATGATTGAGAAGAGCCAGTCGGTTCTTCAGGAGTCCGCCTCCCAGCTTCCTCCCGATACGCCGCTCGAGTCTGTGGCTCCTCCACAGGATGCGGGGTTTCAGATCTTGACGGACACCTTGGATCAGACTCTAGGGAGGCGGCCAGGGACATACTGCGAGGGATGGGGAATGCCCGGCGGCGGGAACCTAGATCCCGTTCATTGTCGCAGTCAAATAGTGTTTTGACAGCAAAGGTGGCCCAGCTTGAAACCCAGATGGCACAGATGACTCAGATTATACAGTCCATGGCCCAGTCCGGCGTTCCCGTACCATCTTTTGTTCCCCCGTCCACCTCTACGCATGGCCACCAAACCTCTGCCCCTCTCCCCAATGTCCACACCTCCGAGCCGCATTTGCCAGACGAGGAAGTAGATTTAGATACATTGTTTAATTAGTTTTTTACTTTCTTAATTACATTTTAAAATATCTCTTGTATATTATACACTTATTTTATGTTTTAAAAAACTATTTTCTCTTCATTACATTTTTCAATTGCAATTTGATTTAATTATAAAAATAAAATAAATCAAAATTCTTTTTTTCAAGTAAATTTAAAAAAAAAATTAATTACTAATATTTGCGCGACGAATAAATTACCCGTCGCGCAAATCTCGTTTTAAAAAATAAAAAAACCATAAAAATATATCGTAAACGAAAATAATCCTCGGTTTGCGCGACGGATGTATTTGTCCCCTAAAGAAAATGCGACAAATAAATAATTGTCGCGCAAGAGTTTGAGTCACGATCCTTGTTCGTCGCACAAAGTACTTGCAACGACGAAATATTTGTCGCGCAAATATTTTTGCGCGACGGAAATATATCGTCGCATTATGTTCATGCAACGTCTTTGTGTTCGTCGCGCAAACAATAGTACGACGACATAAGTCGTCGCTTATAGTTCTTGCAACGCCCGTGTTCTCGTCGCGCAAAATGTTGAGCGACGGAATGTTTGTCGTCTCTGAACTATTGGCGCAACGAAGTGTAATGCGCGACGATATTTCATATGTTTGTCGCGCAAGGACTTGCGTGACGGCATTTGCGCGACTGATTTTGCGCGACGATTTATCTGTCACTCTATTGTTTTCGCGACAGAGTATTTCTTTGCACGACGAATTTGGATTCGTCGCGCAAACGCTAAAATGTAGTAGTGTATAGTATAGGAATGCAAGCACGAGGTCGTTCCACTGAGACTTGGATGAAAGACACTTATTACTACTACTTAGACTCACAAGTAATCCTAAGACTAAACAGAATTTAAATGAGGTTGTGTTGAGTTTGTTTTGAGTAACAACTACAAAAAGGAAAAACATATAGCAAGTGATTGAAAACTTCTAAAGGGAATGCAAAATAGCAAGTAACCAGCAAGTAAATGTTTAGAAAATGTAGAGACAAAGGAGACAAGCACTAGGGTTTCAACTTCACCATGACAATCCAATTTCAAGCAACAAGTTAACAATCACCTAAGTTGATTACAATTTCTGGAGTTCGTTCTTTCTAATGTATGATTATCCATATGGTGTTTGGTTTTAATCAAGTACTCAGAAACACAACTTAGCTATGGTGTTTAGTCTAGGCTATGAATCTGAATACATTAAGCTTAAGAAGAACACAAAAGAACCAAGTAAACATTTAAACATGGTGTTTGTCCTAAATGCATTACCCACTCATTCACTAATCGGTTCAAGAGTCATATGGTGTTTATGTAAACTTGAACTAGATAACCAACATGCATGTGTTCATAGTGGCCAATTATTTAAACATGCATAAAGATTCAACTAAGAACAAGTGAATGAGACCAGAAAATTAGGAGTAATCAACAAAGGATAAAATTAACTTGAAACATGAAATTGTCTTGTCAGGTTACATTGAAACCCTAGCTATGGAAATTAGCTGCTCATAATGGGAAATAAACTAAGACAGAAATGAGAAAACATAATGAATGCAATAAGAGTAGAAAAACCATTTTCTGAAGTTCTTGTCCAAGGCTTCTCCAAGTGCTTCTCCACGTCTAATGCTTCTCCAAATGCTTCCCCATATCTAGAAGGATGTATGACAGCCAAGGAGGTGATTTGGGATGAGTTTGGGTGAGTTGTGATGGTAGAGAAAGAGGAAATTCGTAGGGAAATGGAAGGAAGGTTTGCTGGAGCTGTTTTGGTGATTTGAGGCAGTTTGGAGTGTTGGGTTGATTTCTGGAGTGTTTAGGTTTGTGGGAGTGTTTGAGGATGACTGGAGTGAATTGTGGGGTTGTGAATCCCAGGAATTGTTGTGAAGAAAGTGTTTGGAATGGAAGTGGTATTTATAGGGAGAGGGAAGTGAGAAATCTGAATTGAATATGGCAATGACCTAACACACTTGCATTAGATAATCAGAAATGGTTACTCCACTAAATCCCACTAGCAGCCCTAGCTCATCCTCATGTCATCATGACCAAGCTTCCATTCAGCAGCCCTAGCTCATCCTCATGTCAGCATGACCAAGCTTCCATTCAGCAGCCTTAGCTCATCCTCATGTCATCATGACCAAGCTTCTATTCAGAAACCAATAGCTCATGCCTAGATCACCATGACTAAGCATGCAATGAGCTCATCTTCCTGTCAGCATGATGAACAACTTCTTGGGCTTACGAATTGGGCTAGGCTGAATCAAATGACGACTTTAAGATGTCCATTGTGAAGTTCAGAATGTGTCTGATCCAACCACACAAGTATTGGCCCAATCCAAGCTCCGGATGAAGAAGATAAGTCCGAAATGAAGTTCTAACTTCAGTCTCCAGTTTTTGCACGTTTTTGCTCCATTTTGCTTCAAATGCCTCAAGTGGTACCTAGAGCTCAATGAACTGAATAACAAACACAAAATGGATTAAAAGCACAAGTTTTATTTAAAAACATAACCAAACAATAGGGTAAAGTGTTACAAAATGATACATAAATATGCATTGATCAATACCCCAAACCTATATTTTGCTGGTCCTCAAGCAAAACTAAAACTTAAACACCACAAAACAACACACAAAACGAAACTTATTACACCATTTTCGTAGATGACACGATTGCATTGAGCATATGCAATAAGCCTTTAAACCTCTAGGTGTCCCTAGTAGGAGGAGTTGTGTCTCCTGAGGGTTTACGGTGATGACTCCCACAAACATCAACAAATTCTGCAAGACAACTAATAGTTAAAGAATCACTTTTAAACAAACTAAGGAAAACCAATGAATGCACAATCACACTTTCAAAACTAATGGTATGCCACTTCAGATCTTCACACCAAGGTGTATAGTGTATTGCTACTGCAAAAAGAATTCCAGCATTGAAGTCACCATACTCAAATACTCAGATAGAAATCGCCTCAACTCTAGGTCTCACGGGTATCGCTCAAATCTTCACAAGAACCTAGGGTTTAGTTTCTCAACAAGCATATGTGAGTGACGTTATGTAAAGGGAAACAAGATTTCACATATGAAATAATCACAAAACAAAAGCACGATTTCAGGAAATAAGATCTCAAGAAAGGAAATCAAATGCTAAGAACATAGAAAGAATACATTGCATACCAGCACCCATGAACCGGACTTCCCCAAAGATCCATTAGGTCTTAATCAAGCTTGTAATTTCAGGCTGAGGGTAGGGGTTATGAAAAGAAGGGAAATGAAAACTAAGAACTCAAGAACATGCCAAGAGTGCTTCTTCTTGCTGCAAGGTAAATGGCTACACTTGTGAATCTTCAAGGCAATGACTTGTGCTTCTTGAACTGAATTTGAACTTTGATCAAGAACATGTTTTGTTTTTTTTTTTTTTTCTCTGAACAAATTTGGCCCTCTTTTGCTTTTCTCCTTGAATTGCACTAGCACACTGATTCTCTCCATTTGTTTGGTATAACGCCCATCCTTGCTTCTTCATTTTGTTGAGATCTTGACATGTTCTCCAGTTATAGGGTATGGCTAAACATCGGATGGTATCTTAGATTAAGATACAAGGGTAGGAGTAATGTGGGTGATGAAAGAAAGGCTTAAGTGTTTGGATGCAAAATTGGGTAAATGAAGCACACAACAGGGAGGGATATCAAAGCCTTTTAGTGACTTAAACACACATAGCCTACATCATATCAATGGGTACATCCTTTCCACAAATGTCAATAAGCAACATAGCATCTGCAAAAGATCAAATAGTTCTTAGTATTTGAAGTTGTAAGAGTAGAAACAAATAAAACCCTCTCAAGGAATGGAATAAGCTCAAATTAGCTCACTAGGGTAGTCTCCACAATTCTTCTAAAGATATCTGAGTATTGCATCTCTTAGACCGAAATTCCAATTGCATGACAGTGTGTATGGTAGAAATTCTGATGCAAACACTTCCATGGCAACACACTAGCAAAGAATTAGTGACAATGACATTGCATATACATCTTCATTAGTAAGCAAAAAGAAATCTTTCACTACGACTCAGAAATTCAACAAGTTTCATCCCACACCCCAAACCTGAATGAAACATTGTCCTCAATGTTTAAAAGAAAGGAAACAAAATGCAAAAACCAAACTAAACATAAAACGCAGGAAAGTAATCAACTCTAAACTAAAACTAAAACAAAAACAACAAAACCTGGTTGGGTTGCCAATAGTTAGGGTGTGGTGAACTCAAGAGAGTCCACAGCTCGTGTTTCCATTTCATCATCCAAGTATTGTTTCAATCGCTGCCCATTCACCTTGAAAGTTGTCATGTCCCTTAGGTTCTCAATCTCAACAGCTCCATGAGGAAAAACTTGAAGCACCTTGAATGGCCCCAACCATCTAGATTTCAATTTACCTGGAAAGAGACGCAAACGTGAGTCATACAACAAAACTTTCATACATGGCTTGAATTCTTTCCTGAGGATGGCCTTGTCATGATAGCGTTTGGTCCTCTCTTTGTAAATTTTTGCATTCTCATAAGCTTCGTTCCTTAGCTCCTCCAATTCATTGAGCTGCAATTTTCTGACATTCCCAGCTTCTTTGAGATCAAAATTGAACTTTTTAATTGCCCAATATGCTCGGTGCTCAAGCTCCATTGGTAGGTGACAAGCCTTCCCAAACACAAGTCTATAAGGGCTTATCCCAATGGGGGTTTTATAAGCTGTCCTATATGCCCAAAGTGCATCATTGAGTCGTAGTGCCCAATCTTTTCGAGTAGGATTGACAGTCTTCTCCAAAATATTCTTGATCTCTCTATTGCTGATCTCGACTTGTCCGGAAGTTTGAGGATGATATGGAGTTGAAACTAGATGTGTGATATTGTATTTTTTCATTAAGGCCTCAAATGGTTTGTTACATAAGTGGCTGCCACCATCA
This sequence comes from Prunus fruticosa, assembly GCA_018703695.1. Lineage (NCBI taxonomy): Eukaryota > Viridiplantae > Streptophyta > Magnoliopsida > Rosales > Rosaceae > Prunus > Prunus fruticosa. The sequence goes on along the minus strand of CM031919.1, from coordinate 28,441,401 downwards.
CTAATAACAGCCCTAGGAGTTCCAAACCTAGTGAAAATCACATCTTTCAGGAATTTCAGAACAACTCTATGATCATTAGTCCTTGTAGCCAACGCCTCCACCCATTTGGATACATAATCTACAGCAACAAGAATGTAAGTATAACCCAAAGAGGAAGGAAAAGGTCCCATGAAATCTATACCCCATATGTCAAACAGCTCCACCACCAAAATGTTGTTTAATGGCATCATATTCCTCCGGATTATGTTTCCCATTCTTTGACACCTATCACATTTAGAACAGAAATAAAATGCATCTTTAAAAAGAGAGGGACAAAAGAAACCAGATTGAAGAACCTTAGCTGCTGTTTTCTTGGCACCAAAATGACCTCCACATGCAAATTCATGACTAAACTTGAGTATGCTTTGCTCCTCATTCTCTGGGATACACCTCCTTATGATTTGGTTCGGGGCCATGTTTGAACAGATATGGATCATCCCAGAAGTAATGTTTGGCTGTGGCAAGGAACTTTTTCCTTTCCTGAAAAGTTAGATCATCTCTCAAAACACCACTAGCAAGATAATTGACAAGATCAGCATACCATGGTTCTTGATCATCAATGGCAAATAGTTGTTCATCTGGAAAAGATTCATTGAGGGGCAAGACATCCTCAAACTTGTGGTTACCATCGATGAGACGAGAGAGATGATCAGCAACAACATTCTCACACCCTTTCTTATCTTCGGATTTCTAAATCAAATTCTTGCAACAGCAATACCCATCGAAGCAAGCGTGGCTTAGCATCCTTCTTGGTTAACAAGTACCTAAGTGCTGCATGGTCAGAATATACAATCACTTTAGAACCAACAAGATATGAACGAAACTTCTTTAAAACAAAAATTACAGCAAGTAACTCCTTCTCAGTTGTTGAGTAATTGAGCTGAGCATCATTTAATGTCCGGCTCGCATAATAGATTACATGAGGGAGCTTATTCACTCTTTGACCTAGAACTGCACCAAGAGCATAATCAGAAGCATCACACATTAATTCAAAAGGTAATGACCAATCTGGTGCCTTGATAATTGGAGTTGATGTTAGTTCAAGTTTCAGAGTGTTAAATGCATTCAAACAATCTTTATCAAAGTTAAAAACAGAATCTTTAGCCAAAAGATTGCATAGAGGACGAGTGATTTTGGAGAAATCTTTAATAAAACGACGATAAAAACCTGCATGTCCTAGAAAACTCCTCACACCCTTCATTGAAGTAGGGGTTGGCAAATTAGAAATCAAATCAATCTTTGCTTTGTCTACCTCAATACCCTTGCTGGAAATAGCATGGCCTAACACAATACCTTGCTTCACCATGAAGTGACACTTCTCCCAATTCAGAATTAGATTAGTTTCCTGGCATCTTTTAAGCACTAATGACAAATGGTTAAGACAATCATCAAAAGAGGATCCAAAAACTGAAAAGTCATCCATAAATACCTCAATGAACCTCTCTATCATGTCTGAAAAGATAGCCATCATGCATCGTTGGAAGGTAGCTGGGGCATTGCATAAACCAAATGGCATTCGTCTATACGCAAAGGTTCCAAAGGGGCATGTGAATGTTGTCTTCTCTTGATCCTCCGGGGCTATTGCAATTTGATTGTAACCTGAAAAACCATCAAGGAAACAATAATGTGAGTGACCAGCTAGCCTTTCAAGCATTTGATCAATAAAAGGCAAAGGAAAGTGATCCTTTCTAGCGGCAGTGTTTAGCTTCCGATAATCAATGCAAACTCTCCATCCCGTGATGGGTCTTGTTGGCACCAGCTCATTATCCTCATTCTTGACCACTGTGATGCCTGACTTCTTTGGGACAACTTGGATAGGACTCACCCATTTGCTATCTGAAATAGGATAAATGATTCCTACATCAAGTAATTTGAGTATTTCAGTTCTTACAACATCCTTCATATGTGGGTTGAGTCTCCTTTGGGGCTCACGAGTTGGCTTGGCATCCTCCATCAAAATTCAATGCATGCACATTGTAGGGCTTATTCCCTTGATATCTGCAATGGTCCATCCGATGGCATTCTTGTGCTCTCTCAAAACTGTAATCAACTTGTCCTCCTCTAATGGTGAAAGGTCAGAAGCTATAATGATGGGAAGGGTTTCTGTCTCACCAAGATAAACATATTTAAGGTGTTGTGGAAGAGGTTTTAGCCCAAGTTTAGGTGGCTTGACAATGGAGGGAACCAGTTTAGTGGTGGCAGGTGTAAGAGGTTCAACAATAGGTGAAATGAAAGAATCAAATGGTTTCAAAACCTCAAGAGCAGCCGCCACTTCAATGAACTCAGATTCATCATCAAGGTCACCTAAAGGTTGTGTCAAAACAATTTCTAAAGCATCATCAGATTGTGCCTGCACAAACTTAGACAAAACGAAGGAATCCAAACAATCAATTGAAAAACAATCAAGTGAATTAGAAGGATGAGTTAAGGATTCAAACACTTTGAATTCTATGGTTTGGCCAAGGACTGTCATTTTCAGAATGTCATTTTTCACATCAATAAGAGTGTTTGTTGTGGCCATGAATGGTCTTCCAAGCAAGATAGGCAGCTCACGATCATGAATGGGTGCATCTTCCATGTCTAACACTACAAAATCAGCAGGCAATATTAGCTTATCAACTTGAACCAAAATATCTTCAACTATACCTCTAGGATATTTCACCGAACGATCAGCAAGTTGTAAGCTGAGTGTGGTGGATTTTAATTTTCCCAAACCAAGTTGCAAGTACACTGAATAAGGCATTAGATTGATACTTGCACCTAAATCCAACATGGCTTTCTCAGCTCGTTTATCTCCAATGGTTATGCCGATGGTAAAACTACCTGGATCCTTGAGCTTAGGAGGAAGTTTCCTTTGAAGGACAGCACTCACATTTTCAGACACCAACACCTTTTCATGAGGGCTATACCTTCTCTTGTGTGAGTTCAACTCCTTAAAAAATTTAGCATAAGTTGGCATGTTCCTGATCATATCAAGCAAAGGCAAGTTAACATTGACTTTACTAAGTATATCATAGATTTCATTAAAAGACTTATCCTGTTTGCTTTTAGCAAGACGTCCAGGAAAAGGAATTGGTGGCACATAAGGGTCTCGGCCTTGTGCAATGTAGGTGAAATTGTTGACTTGCCAATGAGAATTGCTTCTATTGGTGTCGTCTCTTCTTTGTGTTCATCACCTGCATTCACAACATCATGATTAGTAACTTCTTTGCCAACTTTATTATCAATAACCTTACCACTTCTGAGAATTGAGATTGCTTTGGCTTGCTCATGATGATTGGGATTCACATTTGGTTGGCTAGGGAATTTTCCAGGTTCTCTTTGGTTCAAAGCATCCGCAATTTGTCCCAATTGAATCTCCATCTTGGTAAGGGCAGCAGAATGTTGTTGAAGAGCACCATTAGTAGTTTGCTGGAATTGCAAAGTATTTTGGGCCAACATCTTGACTGTGTCCTCCAATGAACTTGGTTTAGGCTGGAATGATGAACTTGCTTGATTTTGATTTTGATTATTGCTCCAAGAAAAATTTGGGTGATTCCTCCAACCTGGATTATAAGTGTTCAGAAATGGATCATTTCTTGGTCTTTGGTTGTAAGAATTCATCATGTGGGCTTGTTCTTGAACAAACTTCAGGATAAGCATTACTAGCTGAACACATGTGAGTTGAGTGTCCTTGAGCATTGCAAATAGCACAAACTTCAACTTGAGGAGCTTTAGGTCCCATATTGAGCACAGCATCAAGCTTCCTTTGTAAACTAGCCACCTGCGAAGCAAGCTCATTGTTAGGACTAATCTCATAAATACCAGCTTTACCTCTTGTATCTTTGTGTTGAGCATTGGATCCCAACATCTCAAATATGTCATATGACTCTTGAGCATTCTTTTTCTTTAAAGCTCCACCTGCAGCATTATTGACAGTAGATTGACAAGTTTCGGTTAGTCCATCATAAAAAATTTGCATTTGTAAGTATAGAGGTAACCCGTGATGTGGACATTGCATTAGAGTTCCTTTGAAACGCTCCCAGCATTCGTTGAATGGTTCACCATCATATTGTGAGAAGTTGAAAATCTTGGACCTCAAGGTGACTGTCTTTTGGGCGGAGAAAAACTTCTCCAAGAACTTCTTAGCAACAGCATCCCAAGTGGTTAGTGATCCAGGGGTTAACGACATCAACCAAGTCTTTGCTCTATCTTTCAAAGTGTAAGGGAAAACCCTCATCCTCAAATTTGCTTCAGACACATCCTTCAAAGGCAAAGTACAAACAACAGTATAAAATTCTTTAATGTGAGCCAAAGGATCTTCGTTAGGTAAACCATAAAAAGAAGGAAGCATTTGAAAGTGAGAAGATTTAAGCTCATAGTTTCTAGCTTCTCTGGACAGCAAGATGCATGAAGGTGAATTTGGTATGATTGGTTGAGCAAGATCCTCCAAAGCAAGTTGGTCATGGGCTGCCATCTTTTCTTCTTCTTCTTCTTCTTGATCTGAGTTAAAGATGTTGAACAGAGAGTACTCTTCAGAGCTTGTTGAATTGGAGGTTTCGGCTTCCCTTGCTTGATCAAGCCTTCGTTCAAATTCAGCCAGTGATGGTTGTTGTGTACCACGGATTGGTTGGATCCAAATGGTTCCGGATTGAGAGTGTTTCTTGACCGCTGATACAACTTGTTCAAGAAATGGTTTGCTCGACATGCAAATACCTGAAAACAAAGAAAAACTAAAGAAAGTAAGCAATAGTAACAAGACTCTTAATCAAGTCCCCGGCAGCGGCGCCATTTTCTTGTTGGATAGATTTTACTCTCTCTATTTCTCGCAAGTGCACGAACCAATTATAGTATAGGAATGCAAACACGAGGTCGTTCCACTGAGACTTGGATGAAAGACACTTATTACTACTACTTAGACTAACAAGTAATCCTAAGACTAAACAGAATTTAAATGAGGTTGTGTTGAGTTTATTTTGAGTAACAACTACAAAAAGGAAAAACATATAGCAAGTGATTGAAAACTTCTAAAGGGAATGCAAAATAGCAAGTAACCAGCAAGTAGATGTTTAGAAAATGTAGAGACAAAGGAGACAAGCACTAGGGTTTCAACTTCACCATGACAATCCAATTTCAAGCAACAAGTTAACAATCACCTAAGTTGATTACAATTTCTGGAGTTCGTTCTTTCTAATGTATGATTATCCATATGGTGTTTGGTTTTAATCAAGTACTCAGAAACACAACTTAGCTATGGTGTTTAGTCTAGGCTATGAATCTGAATCCATTAAGCTTAAGAAGAACACAAAAGAACCAAGTAAACATTTAAACATGGTGTTTGTCCTAAATGCATTACCCACTCATTCACTAATCGGTTCAAGAGTCATATGGTGTTTATGTAAACTTGAACTAGATAACCAACATGCATGTGTTCATAGTGGCCAGTTATTTAAACATGCATAAAGATTCAACTAAGAACAAGTGAATGAGACCAGAAAATTAGGAGTAATCAACAAAGGATAAAATTAACTTGAAACATGAAATTGTCTTGTCAGGTTACATTGAAACCCTAGCTATGGAAATTAGCTGCTCATAATGGGAAATAAACTAAGACAGAAATGAGAAAACATAATGAATGCAATAAGAGTAGAAAAACCATTTTCTGAAGTTCTTGTCCAAGGCTTCTCCAAGTGCTTCTCCACGTCTAATGCTTCTCCAAATGCTTCCCCATATCTAGAAGGATGTATGACAGCCAAGGAGATGATTTGGGATGAGTTTGGGTGAGTTGTGATGGTAGAGAAAGAGGAAATTCGTAGGGAAATTGAAGGAAGGTTTGCTGGAGCTGTTTTGGTGATTTGAGGCAGTTTGGAGTGTTGGGTTGATTTCTGGAGTGTTTAGGTTTGTGGGAGTGTTTGAGGATGGCTGGAGTGAATTGTGGGGTTGTGAATCCCAGGAATTGTTGTGATGAAAGTGTTTGGAATGGAAGTGGTATTTATAGGGAGAGGGAAGTGAGAAATCTGAATTGAATATGGCAATGACCTAACACACTTGCATTAGATAATCAGAAATGGTTACTCCACTAAATCCCACTAGCAGCCCTAGCTCATCCTCATGTCATCATGACCAAGCTTCCATTCAGCAGCCCTAGCTCATCCTCATGTCAGCATGACTAAGCTTCCATTCAGCAGCCCTAGCTCATCCTCATGTCATCATGACCAAGCTTCCATTTAGAAACCAATAGCTCATGCCTAGATCACCATGACTAAGCATGCAATGAGCTCATCTTCCTGTCAGCATGATGAACAACTTCTTGGGCTTACGAATTGGGCTAGGCTGAATCAAATGATGACTTTAAGATGTCCATTGTGAAGTTCAGAATGTGTCTGATCCAACCACACAAGTATTGGCCCAATCCAAGCTCGGAATGAAGAAGATAAGTCCGAAATGAAGTTCTAACTCAGTTTCCAGTTTTTGCACGTTTTTGCTCCATTTTGCTTCAAATGCCTCAAGTGGTACCTAGAGCTCAATGAACTGAATAACAAACACAAAATGGATTAAAAGCACAAGTTTTATTTAAAAACATAACCAAACAATAGGGTAGAGTGTTACAAAATGATACATAAATATGCATTGATCATTCATCCCCCTTGGATTTCATTTTCCTGGAAACTAAGGGCATCATTAAATATATCTTTTTCATTACCATTTTGTACTCATTAACAATTTAGAATTACAGTATAGCATTAAATGTATTTTTTTTAGTTCATATTTCTTTTTCCTTTTTTATCAATATTTAGTTCGTATTTCTAGCATAGATATAAATGGAAAATCTGCACAAACCAAATATGGGAAAGGAAATAAAGTGATATTTTCCTGGTTACTTTCCCAACATTACCAAACATGAGAAATTAATTTTCCATTTCTCATCCATTGGTAAATGATATAGGAAATGATTTCCCATCAAATTCTATCCATGAACCAAACGGGGCCTAAATATATTGGAAAGTCAAGAAACTCATTCAAATGTAAAAAAATTGTGGTTTTTTTTTCTAATTACAAAGTATCTAATTGCAATTATAAAAAATTAAAAATAAAAAGTCTTCTTTCAAAATTAAAATTCTAATGAAATACCAAGTTGCAGTTAAGTCTTCTTTTTTCATCTTTTGTATTGCTCTATCATTTCTACTTTTAGTTAGGTGGATGTGAACTCCTCTTAAGCATGCATTCAATTGTCCAATGGAGCTCAAGTTAGGTTTAGGGCCACCCACAGCACAACCATATATATTTTGATTCTGTCATGGTAGTGTTTTTCAACACGTGTAAATTTCGATAAACACCTCACCCTTTTTAGTTTTAACTACGTCATCCATCAATGACTCGCTTCCTACTTTCACCTTTTTCCTTTTGTCTTCTGTGGGATTTACGGATAATGTTAAATGTTTATATTGATCATAGATTTAGGGATAAAATAATATTCACACCAGGTAATTTTGTTCCTTGAAAAAAAAACCTTTTGAAAATAAGCGAATAATCTTTTTGACCACTGTTTGTACTCAAAACTGCAAGCTGCGGCAAACAAGCCTGCCGACTTGAATGGTGGAAAAGTGAAGTGTAAAACGCATGAAACTCAAGCAAAACGCCAATTTTAGTGCGCCATATACAACTCCATCTCCATGTGGAACGCCAGCGTGCTTCTCAATGAAAGCATTACGTAATTTCTGTCAAGGAGAGAATGCTCCAGAGCCTCCACCCACCAAACTATATACAACGAGTAAGAAAAGAGTGGGCATGAAACGAACTGTAATTCAAACGTCACGGTAGTAAATTATAACTAGATTGATTTAATTGATACGTATATAAAAGTGTATTGATTCAAATCTGAATCCGCTTTAAATTTTATGATATATAATTTAAGAATCAAATTTGGTGGCCCTTATTAGTGTTAGGCTTACCTAAAGCACACTTTTCTCGTTCCCAGGAAAAAGAGACCTTTTGGAAGGGAGAGAGACATAAAGTAAGGCATTAAACTTGGGGCAAAATGCCAATGGTACCATGCAGTCCATCCGTCCGCCATTTTTTGTCTCCGCCACAAAGAAGATGAAAAATAAACGTGTTGATCATGAAAAGCATGGTAACGTACGTAAGTAATGTTGGCAAAGAAGTTGTAGCTGGCTTGTGGGTTGTACCTCAAACCCTACCCACCCACCAATTAGGCATGTGACTTGTAAGCCTCAACCTTAATTAGTGCAAATCAAATTAATTATTAATTTGCTAATAGGATTGTATTTTTGGCAACGAATGCAAAAGGCAAAGGGGAAAAGTGCATCTTTTGATGCAACTTACAGTTAGAACCTCAGAGATCGTTCCTTTTATCATTTTTTTTTATAAAAAATCTCAAGCTATAATTCATAAGCCAAATTTTATTTGAAGAAGATGATGATAGTGTGTTTGTTCTATTGCATTCAAGTTCGATTCTCCTTTTTCGTGGTTTAGCGTAATTTAAAGTATTTTTTACTATCGCTTATATAAAAAAGATTGATGTTTTAATCTTGTCGAAGGCAAAGATCTCATATGCAATATGAAAGTAAAACCCACAATAGCAATTGTCGTTACTTTTCTTGTATATGTACGAAAACTATTCTAAACTACTCAAAATTACAACAAAATAAATTTACTCTTAGGTGCAAGAAAACAGACACACTACCATAGTCTGCCAACGTTGAATCATTTTATAGTGAGGGCCTTATATACGGCCCTTAGATTAAAAAAATAAGACCTCACTTAGGGACCATGTATAAGACCTTCACTATAGAATTCTTGGACCGACGTAATTGATATCTAAACATAATAACACTGGGCAGGACTCTGGGCCATGAGAGCTCTTATAGAGCCACAATTGGTAACTTGGTACAGACGAAGAGGGGCCTTAAGAGTTGCGTGTGAGGCCCAGCTGTTGCCGTATTTGCAGCAGGCCCAATTATCTACATGGTTCGAGAATTGAGACACATGTCGTATTTTGATGAAGCCCATCATCTTATTATTATAACACACAAAATAATCCAATTGACCAAACGACAGAAAGCAATGGTTTGTTTTTAGGTGGGCACAGAAACAGAAAGAATTGGATAAGAAGAAGAAGAACCGACAAGCAAGCAAAGCAGATCAACAACTACTTAATCTTACAGCAACCATTGCGTCCTAATTAAAAATAATATTTCTATTTCAATTCAATTGATTCCTTGATGGCCTTGAGTTCTTGACCCATTTGCCTTCCTGTTCTTTATTTCTTAACGTTGAATGGAAACACTAGAAGGTCGTTCCATCTCCGTATTGAGAAAGAAAGAATTTTATTATGCGATAATACCTGCCCCACTTTCACCTGTGTCGAATATTGATGAGTTTTCAGCATGTGAATATTAATATAAGTCCATTTGGGTATCATTACTATCATGACCTGTCTAGCCTTGTTGTTCTTAAGTAACAGGTGATTACTGGTGTCTAGTTGCTCGAGAGGAGGGATCTGGATCCAGTTCAGGGATATTTCTATGCCCTGTTCATCACCCTTCTCCACACTTGATACGCGTCTATAATTATAACTATAATGACATAAATCAAAGTAAAAAATTAACAATAGTTGTGCATATGAACACATGTCAAGTACCAAGAAAGATGGTGTCTTGAGTTAAAATGATAAGTAAAAATATTTCCTACCCAAAAACAAAGGTGTTATCTCATAATTTATTAGCAATATTGACAGATTTTGGCGTGTGTGGTCAATCTGACATTAATAGATATTTTGAAGACTATTAAAATGAAAAAATTAATTGAATGACTAAAATGGCACTCAGTCACTCAGATCAAAATTCATGAACAATTTCAATTAAAAACCAATAAAACAAATAAGGTATTTTTTTTCCTATGAGTCATATTTTTTTTGGGTCTGATTTTTTATATGAGTCATAAGGTTGAAATATTGAACCAAAATTACGTAAGCAAAATGGGTGGCACGTGTCAATATCTTGTATCATAAGAATTAACAAGCAAGACACGCCACCATTTCGACTTGATTAAAGATCATCACCATTAGTCTAAATGTGGATTTGCCTTGTGTTAATCAGCTTGATATTCTGCCCCACGCGGTTTAGCCGCCCACGTATGAGCCACCACCTTTTAAGAAACAACCTCCATCAGTTCTTCCCCATTCTCATCTGCATCTGCTTCTCTACTATAAATATTCTTCATCTCTCATCTCTAAACCAAATAACTCAAAACCTTCCAAGTATTTCTCATTCTAAACCCCAACATCTCATATTCTTTTGAATTTCACAGCCTTTCTTTTTCTTCAAAGATGAGTTCAACAAATTCCACAGGTACTGAATTTCTGCACTTCAATTACTAGTTTTCTGCAACTTGGTACTCTCAAAACACTTTGAAAATTCATTTGTTTGTCTTTGGTGTTGGTGGGTGCGTTGCTTAAAGTTTTGAACTTGTGTTCAACAATATAGAAAAAAGATGTCTTTGAATATGGTTATTGACAATTGTTTGATGAATTTCATGTAGCAGCAGCATACCCTGCCCAAGCTCCCAACTCTGCCCAGCAATATCATGTGCAAGCTCCACCTCCTGCAGGCTACCCAACAAGAGATGTGCCCCAGAACTCTGTTCCTGTAGAAACCAAGTCAAAGGGTGATGGCTTCTGGAAGGGCTGTGCTGCTGCCTTGTGTTGCTGTTGTGCGTTGGATGCTTGCTTTTGATTGAAACAAGTCCACCCAATAATCTCAATATCTCTGATCATCGTCATTTATATTTTTACACTTCATAGTTTTTAGTTTTTTGTGTGATATTGAAGAAGAGACCATGTAGATTGGATAGAGTTCCTGATTGTCCAACTCTCATCATCTTTGTATAATAGTTGTTATTCATTTCAGATATCCGGCTGCTACTTTATTTCTTTTTTTTTTTGTTCTTCTTCTTTGTAGTGGTGATGGTGGATTTGTTTCTTAGTATATGGTCAGATTTCATCCCTTAATAATACACAATCGTGCTCTTTTTCTGTTTTAGTTTAAACTCTTTTGTCAATGTTCGAACATTAGGTGAGAGTTGATGGTGATCAGTGATCACTTGGATATGAAGATGATACGAGTAAACACAAAGCAACCAAGCCCGCTTGTTTGACAATCTTGTCATTGATATTTTTGAAACTTTATATCTGGTCCCATTGCCCACTCTCTTTTATATGCTTTGTACAAATTCCATTTAAATAAAATTATCAATATTATTGACTTCAAAAATTGAATCAACGAGATAAGGTCACGAAACACACACATAAACCTTACAGATATATCGTGGTTCACCCGAATGGATACGTCCGCATTGAGTGGTATGGTTGTTTTCACTATGACGGTTGTTACATTGTACACATGCTTGAGAGCCTTTAAGAAAGTAAAATGAGAGTGCATGACAAACTAGGTTACAAATGAAGGTGGTGTTCCCGTAGATAAGCATGGCTTGGACCTTCTATTGTGAGCTTCATATGAGCTCAGCGAGGCCTAAAATATCACATCCAAAACTATGGGTGCCACGACTCTGCTTGGCCCACCTCCACCCTCAACGGTTGACTGAATTATAGTTATATTTTTTGTTCGAATAAAATTGGTTATAGAAAAAATCTTGGTGCTAACCATTGCTTCCACTTGTATGAAAGATAAATCGTGGATCAACTAAGCCGCTTCAGAAACTTGTTTAAGAATAAAGAAGAGTGCTGCTTTTCTTACTCATCTGTTATATTTTCCCACTTACTTTATCTTCAAAATTTTAAAGATAAATTTATCCTTTTATAAAATGACTTTTAAGGACTTATGACAAAAACATTAAAATCAATTTTTAAAAAGAGAAAAAAAGAGTAAAAAAAACTAAAAAGATTAACCCCACCTCACCCCATCATCTGTCTCTTCGCCTCCACCAGCACACCCCTCCTTAGAGCATCCGCAATGATGCTCTCTATTTCTTAGCTAAAATTTAGCTAAAAATATAAGAAAGCTATTTTAGGAGCTCTCTAAAAAATTTCAACTCCAACCATACTCCATAATTTGGAGAGTCATAAATGCTATAACTTTTTTTTTGATTTGTCCATCTCTATTAAAAAATAAAATAAAAAATAGTTAGCATTAAATAAAGGCTTGAAATACTTATTAAATAAGGCAGCATTAAATTATAGGGAGCCACTAGGAGTACTTTCTCTCTCCTCGGATTTAGGAGTTCCTAGAGGGCTCCCTATTTTAGGAGGTGGATAGGGAACATGGTTGGAGTTGCATTTTTACAATTTCTCCCTAAAATTTATCTAAGGAGGTGGTTTAGGGAGTCCATTGCGGATGCTCTTATTCTCTATTTTCCCTCTTTGTTTCTTTAATAGTCATCATTCCTCCCTCTTTGTTTCTTTAATAGTCACCACCCCATAATCAAAAGATACCAAGCAGATCCAACCCCAAATTTTCAGTATTAATAATATATGAAGGGACTTTAACTGAGATTTGAATCAACCCAGCAATTCTAGGCTCTCAAAGTCTGCACCTCTCAACTGAGAGAGAGAGATATATATATATATATATATATATATATATATATATAAAAGAGAGCGAGAGAGCAACATCTAGGTTGAGTTGTGTGGCTAGGGTGCTGGGCTGTAGGGGCGAGTTTGATGGGTGGGGTGTGATGAAATTGGTGGGGAGGGGATCGGGGTAAAAGAGAGAGAAATAGTTTTTTTTTTGGAGTATTTTATATTGTTAATTAATTAATTAATAATATAGGATTGTTTTTTTCCAAATTCATATGGTGGGTGGAAAAATAGGACATGGTGTTGGAAATAGCAGCACTCATAAAGAAAAAGAAATTTCATTTAGATACCATTTAAATATAGAGTTCAGTTTTCCTGTGACCAAACTCCCTGTGCCACCCTGTGACCTTCTTATACTTTTGACATGTGTCCCTTCATTTAACCAAAACTTAACTCTGTTAAGTCTTTAATTTTTATCAAAATAATAATTAAAATAATTATATTAAAGGTTTGTTTTTCAAGAACTGGCTGAGTTTTCAGATTATTTTTTTGAACGAAACTGAGTTTTCATATTAGAGCGCAAGAAAGATGAAGGGGGCAAGGAAAACAGTTTTCCGGTGTAAGGTGGTTAAAAGGCTGACGGCGTTTTGTACGTCGGAGCATGGCGGTTCTGCCTGGGCCTCGACAACTCGAGTAGAAGCTCGGCGGGTCAGCAAATTGCAGATTCAACAAAGATTTCTAAGGCGAGTTCGACAACTTTCAGGTGTTGGATGACTGTGGTTTCATTTGGGTTCCATAAATCGGAGCCCGTGGGTGTCGCCAATTGATGTGCAGTTGTTCGAAATTAACCAGGCCATCGGCCTTCACCTGGGTGGTATCAACAATCTGATTTGATCAATGAAAAAAACACAACAAAGAAAACCTTGTGAATTTAAGATGGGTTCATTGATGTTGATGACCGGACAAAAATACACATGCAAATCTACCACTTATGGGTTATTGTTGTGGAAAATTTTTGCATGATAATTTGTCGTTGAGAGTGAATATCTGGGCACAGACCAAAGAGAAAGAGGATGAAGAATTACTTTTTTGTTTTTTAATTATCAAATGAAGTTAACTGTGTTAATTTTATGTTAAGTGAAGGGACACGTGTCAAAAGAATAAGAAAATTGAACTCTTAATTATATGGTAGATGGGGTGGAGAAAAATACAGTTGTCCAAAATTGCATTAAAAAGGAAAAACAAATGGTCTACAGTTGATTCTTTCTCGAGTCTGAGTATATTGAAAGACAATAGAGTACCACATTATTCCTAGATTTGTTTTTTGTTTGTTTGAGAAAAAACGATACCTATTATTGACAATTACAACAAGGGGAACAAACTTTCACTCCTTATAATCTTCCCAAAATATGGAGAATCCAAAGATGATATGATTAGTCAATAATTTATTCAACTAATCCATCAATTAATTCCTCTATTCTATCATTGCCGAACCCTAGTCTCTAGTCAATGAAAAGTTTTATCCAACCTGTTTTTTCAAAGTAATAAAAATGTTAGAGCAAAAATGAAACCAAAGACTGCGTCTCCAGAACGGGGAGCCAATCACAGATTACCATGTAAAAAACTTATCACCTGTGACATATTGTGATTTAATTAGTATAAATGTGGATTTGCCTTGTGTTAATCGGCTTGATATTCTGCTCCACGCGGTTTAGCCGCCCGCGTATGAGCCACCACCTTCTAAGAAACAACTACTCCATCAGTTCTTTCCCATTCTCATCTGCATCCGCTTCTCTACTATAAATATTCTTCATCTCTCATCTCTAAACCAATAACTCAAAACCTTCCAAGTATTTCTCATTCTAAACCCCAACATCTCATATTCTTTTGAATTTCACAGCCTTTCTTTTTCTTCAAAGATGAGTTCAACAAATTCCTCAGGTACTGAATTTCTGCACTTCAATTGCTAGTTTTCTGCAACTTGGTACTCTCAAAACACTTTGAAAATTCATTTGTTTGGTCTTTGGTGTTGGTGGGTGGGTTGCTTAAAGTTTTGAACTTTTGTTCAACAATATAGAAAAAAGATGTCTTTGAATATGGTTATTGACAATAGTTTGATGAATTTCATGTAACAGCAGCATACCCTGCCCAAGCTCCCAACTCTGCCCAGCAATATCATGTGCAAGCTCCACCTCCTGCAGGCTACCCAACAAGAGATGTGCCCCAGAACTCTGTTCCTGTAGAAACCAAGTCAAAGGGTGATGGCTTCTGGAAGGGCTGCTGTGCTGCCTTGTGTTGCTGTTGTGTGTTGGATGCTTGCTTTTGATTGAAACAACTCCACCCAATAATCTCAATATCTCTGATCATCATCATTTATATTTTTACACTTCATAGTTTTTAGTTTTTTGTGTGATATTGAAGAAGAGACCATGTAGATTGGATACGGTTCCTGATTGTCCAACTCTCATCATCTTTGTATAATAATTGTTATTCATTTCAGATATCTGGCCGCTACTTTTTTTTTTTTTTTTTTCTTCTTTTTTGTAGTGGTGATGATGGATTTGTTTCTTTGTATATGGCCAGATTTAATCCCTTAATAATACACAATCGTGTTCTTTTTCTGTTTTAGTTTAAACTCTTTTGTCAATGTTCAAACATTAGGTGAGAGTTGATGGTGATAACTTGGATATGAAGATGATACGAGTAAACATAAAGCAATCAAGCCCGCGTGTTTGACAAACTTGTCATTGATATTTTTGAAACTCTATATCTGGTCCCATTGCCCACTCTCTTTTATATTCTTTGTAATAAAATTGAGGGTAATCTGTTGAATTGCCTGAACTTGTACATAACTCTCAATTTATCATGACTTTTTTTTTAGCGAATTAAAGGCTTGAATTAAATTTTATTATCAATGTTCCCCACCCTTCATCCATTAATCTGTTCATTTGACTAACGTTGACTCTCTTTTGAGGGTTATTTTGGTCATTCAACGCATTCCTTTTGGAAAAACAAAATTGAAAAAAAAGAGGAAAATTGAACAAAAAAAGAAAAAAAGGAAAAGTCCCTAAAGAAAAAAGATCTTGAGAACCCAGCCCCCCACCCCTCGATTTCTTTCTCCCCTCAATTCTCCCATGACCACCCCTCCCCCACAAACCCGCCAGCAACCACAAACCCAGAAACCCCTTTTGGTTTTTCAGCCCTCCCCCGCAAACCCACAAACCCAGAAACCCCAGCCAGCAACCACAAACCCAGAAACCCAGATCTGGTTTTTCACTCCTCCCCCACAAACCCAGATCTGGTTTTTCTTTTTTGCTTTACCAAGGCCAGCCGGTGACCACTGTGAGTCTGTGACTGTGCTGTGTTGTATTGAAAAGTTGATGTGGCTTATGACCAAACTTGTCCTGTGTTGTGTGGCTCTGTCTGCCTCTTTTCCTATGTACTGCATCAAATAAACTTCTTATTGGTTTTTTCTTTTTGGTCAACTATAAAAGTTGACAAACTTTCTATGCTCTCAATAATTACCTTTGTGGACGTGTTGTTCTTTGGACCAGGTAGCTAGCTCTATTTCTTTTCCTATGTACCTTTGTGAACAAATCTTTCCGAAGGCCACCATTTTTATCCTGGTCTTTATTTCTTCAATGAAAGTTAATACTAGTTGTTCAACGTCTGCCACTCCACAGAATCATGCAATTTACCAAAATGAAGGCCACCATTTTTATCCTGGTAACTTTGACCCACCATCTCCACCGTAACTTGCTTTATACTTTTATGCTTTTGTAGTATCAGGGCAGTTTAAGGATCCCTTGGAAGAAATAAGTAGACTTTCTAAATCTGCAAGCTCAAAGGTTGATAGTCCATCTGTTGATAATGGGCAAGCATTTGATGATATTGATCCATTTGATGGCCTTGGGAAGTCAGTCCCAGCATTTTCATCAGCAAGAAATTACAGGGGAAAGGATAATGGCAATTTAAGGGCAGATACAAGCACAAATAACAGCAGAGCTTCAACTGCTAAAGAATCAACTGAGAGGCCTTCTGTGAGAAGTCCAGATAACCAGTCTCAGAAGAAGGTTCCTGTTGGCAATCATTGGGATTCTCATCAGACCTTGTTTGACATGCCTACAGTTTCAACTGATTCTCAGAAATCAACTGGTCAAACTATGTCTCCACCTTCCTATGTAAATGCTAGTCCTAAGGGAGCAAATGTATAGGTGGATAGGTCTCCAAGATCTGAAGAAAACTTGGATTCATCTGATTATCTATGGCTCACTGTTTCAGAGATCCCTCTAATGACTCAGCCCACAAGTGCTCCACCACCGTCAAGACCACCTCCTCCAAGGCCAGTGCAGGTTTCGAAGGCAAGAATGGGTTCCCCTGCTACCACAAATGCGAGAAAGAAGGCTAGTGAATCTTCTACTCAGTTCTTTCAAGCTCCGAAGTCTGCTCCTGCTGCAGCGAGGGGCCCAGGTGTCTCTTCAATTGACGAACTTGAGGATTTCACTATGGGTAAGAAAGTAACTTTGATGAACATGCAAATGGTCTTTCTAGTGAAGAATTGGAGATGAATTCAGTTGCTGCTGCCATGAAGGAGGCTATGGATAGAGCTGAGGCTAAATTCAGACATGCGAAGGAAGTGAGAGGGAGAGAGAGGAAGTACAAAGGCTGCTAGAAGTAAAGAAGCACAGCTGGAAAAGGATGAGAAAGAGCTTAGATAAAAACAGGAGAGGTTGGATAGTGAACGGCTGCAGAGGGAAAGCGAAGAGGAAGATATGGAACAAAGTAGAGTGGAGAAAGAGAGTGGAGAAACAGGAGAGGTTTTGACAGAATCTGTTGTTACTGGCAAGCTGCTATGGTGGTGTTCTCTGCAAGGCTGAGTCAAATGAACGATTAATGGATGAAATATTCGAATTTTGACGGTGGGGAAACATTGACAATAAAATTTAATTCGAGCCCTTAATTCGCTAAAACAAAGGTCATGCGGTAAATTGAGAGTTATGTACAAGTTTAGGGGGCAATTCAGCAGATTACCCTAAAATTGACGTTAAAAATTGTATCAACGAGATAAGGCCACGAAACACACAAATAAAACCTACAGATATATCGTGGTTCACCCGAATAGATACGTTTGCATTGAGTTGTATGGTTGTGTTAGTACGGAAATTGTATTGTCATTTCCAAGACTCTAGCATAGTTTGAAAACTAGTGTGTGAAGAATTGTTACCGGACGTTTTGGCACAATTTATTCAATCCCATACTTCCGAGGCATGACTTGACCGATATGAGGAAATTGATTTCAGGTAAATCATGATATAATCATGCATTCATTATAGGATTCCTAATTTGACTCTATTTTGATTTAAGTTAAAATATTATCTTTTCCTATTATGAGTTGAAATCATCTCCTACTTGATTGGTCTAATTCATTTGTTTTAATAGATATTATTTTTCTATTAAAAATTGGCCAGTTGCCGTTTTCATTAAGAATCCATATTGAATCAAAACTAATAGTCATAATTGAATAATAGTTGAATAGGTTTGCTGTGAGTTCATATTGCATCAGGTTTGGAGTCATAGTTGAAGAGATTTGAGAGTCATTGTTGAATGGAAATAGTAGTCACGTGTAGGGCTGCACACGGTTCGATAATTGTAGCTTGGAGCAGTTGTCGACCACCAAACAGAAGGTCATCGGCGTAGCTATTTTGGAGACCGCCACCGCGCCGAGGAGATGTAAGACCGACTACAATCGGCACGCCAAGAAGTCGGTGCGGTGCAGTGTGGTTCGGCGAAGGATTGAACTGAGATTGAGGGAGGAAGAAGAAAGAAGAAAAAATGGAGAGGGAACAGAAGAAAGTGACGGCTGGGAGAAAAGAAGAAAAGGGAGGAAGAAGAAAAAAAAAAAAATGGAGGAAGAAGAAAAAAAAGAAAAAATAGAGAGAGAAAAGAAGAATAGGAAAAAGAGAGTTCGTGGGGTAGGAAACCTAACTTTTTTTTAAAATGTTTTTTTTAAATTCTTTTAGATTGTAATAAATATTACAATCATACATGCATTTCACAAGAAGACGCATCAGTCCAGTGGAATTTGAGCTTTGTATCTGCACCGTGAACAAAGTTTGACTCCCCATCAGTGCATTTACAATGAATTTTTAGACAATTTACATGGAAGCGATCCTGTTCGGGTTTCGACGGTTTCAAAAAATTAAAACCGATTCACCATTGGGTCAGGAGGTTTTTTTGCCGATTTCAATTATTTTAATTAAAAAAACCAAACCAACCCGCCAAAATCAATTCGGTCTGGTCGGTCCACTTAATTAAAAAAAAACCATATAAACAATGACATTAAATGTCAAATTATTGTATTTTGACTTTTGAGAAAGAAAAAAAAATTAAGTGGGCCGGGTTGAAGCTGGCTTGGGCTCGAGTCATGCTTGAAGCGGGCTGAGGCCAACTTCGGCCCGTCTCTGGACCTCATTTTTTTATCCCTGTTCGGCTCAAGATTTCGTGTCATGCCGAGCACGGCATATTAATATTCGTGCTCATGCCATGTCGTCCCTGTTTGACACCTCTAGTTGTTACATTGTCCAAAATTGCATTAAAAATGAAAGAAAGAACAAATGGTCGACAGTTGACTCTTTCTCAAGTCTGAGAGTATTGAAAGACAATAGAATAGTTATTTGTTTGTTTGAGAAAATAGAATAGTTATTCTTGACAATTACAACACAAGGAACAAACTTTCAGTCCTTATAATCTTCCTAAAATATGGAGAATCCAAAGATGATTAGTCAATAATTTATTCAACTAATCCATCAATCAATTCCTCTATTCTATCATTGCCGAACCCTAGTCTCTAATCAATGAAAAGTTTTTTCCAACCCATTTTTTCAAAGAAATAAAAATGTTAGAGCAAAAATGAAACCAAAGACTAGGTCTCCAGAATTCATTTTAAGCCAAAAAACTTGTATGGAACGGGAATAACACTATTTTGCTATCCCGGTCAATTACATATTATCACGTGTGGCATACCATAATTAGTTGGGGATAACAAAATAATGTTATTCTTGTTTCATATAAGTATTTCTCCATTTTAAGGTGTAGATAGAGGCCCCTTTGGAGTAAATAGTATCCATGAAAGGCTAAGAACAATTGATTCCACAACCCCCGCCCCCTTGCTTTTAGCCTTCCCATCTTCCAAAAACTCATTTTCACATTTCCATAGCCCATTACATATATTTTGTCATCTTCATCATAATTCCGTTTTGTCTTTGCAATATTCCAAAATTTAAAATTTTAGTTAGTCTTTTTTAAGTAATAATGAAATAGGGCAACAAGTTCTAAACTAGTGGAAAATGGTATTGACTTGGTCTTAGGTTCAAACTTTATGACATCTTGGTTTAGACAAACTTGTCATTAATTGTGTGTGTAAGAAACTTGACTCGTCTTGTAGTTTAGACTATCGCTTATATATATATTTTAAAAGTAATAATAAAAATAATTTTTACTATTTGCATGATTTAAATTTTTATTACCAAAATTAATAACAACATATACTGCATTTGTATTTTTCGACTTTATTTTATTTTTAGAGGTGATCCAATTGAGCGAGAGAAATAAAATAATAGTAAGCCAGCCCAGTCCAAGTCCTAAACGCCCAACACAAAAACTCTAGTCAGCCCAGATCCACCTAAACCTAGGGTTTCGCTGAGCCGCCATAACTATATAATCGCTCATTTAGGGTTTTTCCTCACCACATTTGGCCGAAACCAGAGAGTGAGAGAGAGGAGAGACGAGAGACGAGAGAGGCACAAGAGAGGCACAATGGTTAAGTTTCTGAAGCCAAACAAGGCCATCATCATCCTCCAGGGCCGCTACGCCGGACGCAAGGCCGTGATCGTTCGCGCCTTCGACGATGGCACTCGCGATCGTCCCTATGGCCACTGTTTGGTTGCGGGGATTAAGAAGTACCCCAGCAAGGTTATCCGCAAGGACTCAGCGAAGAAGACTGCCAAGAAATCCAGGGTAAAGCCCTTCGTCAAGCTTGTGAACTACCAGCACCTCATGCCCACTCGCTACACCCTGGATGTGGATCTCAAGGACGTCGTCAACGTTGAAGCTTTTGCGACGAAGGACAAGAAGGTGACTGCATTGAAGGAGACCAAGAAGCGCTTCGAGGAGCGGTTCAAGACCGGGAAGAACAGGTGGTTCTTCACCAAGCTCAGGTTCTGAGGGAGCTCGAACGGCGTCGTGCTGGAAATGGGTCTGATTTTGTCTTCTGTTTTTTCAAGTTAATTTTGGATTGAAAATCGTTTAGGATCTGTGTGGATGAGACTTTTTATGGATTTATGCATTAATGCTTAGTTAAACAATTAGATTTGTTATTACTAAAATGTTAAATTTGGCATTTCTTGCTTTACTATGTTCCTTGAGATTTTATATCCTCGTTGCTCATCTGTGATATGTTCATTTTCTGCAATTGGTTTTTCGTGATAACAATTTCGTTTTGGGATTCGTAAATATTGGATTTCAGTCTATCTTGTGCAGCTAGATGTGCTGATTTAGTGCATAGATGGTGTGCTTTTTGCACAAGATCTTTTGGATTTTGTATAGGAAATTGTCCTGTATACTTAAGTATCAGTTGAAGAGTCACTTGGTAATGCTAAACGCATCTGACCTGTATACAAATTATATAGACCTGCCTACTCTTGTGAAAGTTATATGTTCCCATTTGGATTTTGTAACCTGAGTAATAAAACAAACCTAATCACCCAGGTGTTATGTCCAATGTTTTGTTCAAATTTATTCAAGATACCCAAGGTTTAGTTACTATTTACTACAACTTTCAAATAGTCAAGTCTTTTAATCTTAAGCATGCATCTTCTGAACTTGTTTTTTGTGTGTAAATAAATGCTTTTTAAATCTCAAATGATTATGAAGGGTTTAGCTTTTTAAATATGTCGGGTCGTTAAGGTTTCCTGCTTAATGTGATGGATTGAGTTATTGACTGAGTACTGTTGGCCAATATAGTTGATTCCATAATCTGTTAAGGGCTTGTAGCATGAATATCTTGATGGGGGCGTTAGCGTTGCTGGTTTTTTGGCAAGCATCTTTCGTCACAGTTTGTCAAATTTTTTATGAATGAAATGCACATGAAGCAAATCAAAGAGTTATACTGTAGGGTTAAGCTGATCTTGTCGAGTTACTGGTTAGTGATAGATGACCCAACCTTATGCAAAATGTTTGATTTGTGTGTTCATGTGGACTTGTTGTTCGGTTTTTTTGGGATACTGTAATTTACTTGTCCACTTTGCCCTTGTATGTGGCGTTGTGACTTCTTGAGTGTATGCTGCTTAGACTGGGTATTGCTCATCTGGACATTGCAGATACTGTTGATGTTTTCTTTTGAATTAAGTTTTTGATTGATTTTGTGTTGCTTTGATGTTGCAAATATTAGACTTCATGTGGTGCTTTTGGTCATGCAAGAACTCGGACCAGATTGCATGTTTGTTATGTTAGCAAACAAATTATTGGCAGTGGGATCGGTTATTTCTAGATCATTAGCAGTGCCTGTTAAATTTTCCGTGTGCTTGCCTTATCGAATCTTTGTTCTGATTGATGGCTACGTATGGCCAAAAAACTTGGAACAAGTACACCATTTGCTAATGGGCTTTTTCTTGTCTGGGGATATTCATGGGATTTTCAAAGGGTTGAATTACTAATCAACCCTTGACCCAATAGCCTAAGAATAGTGTTGAATTCCCGAAAAGAGTAGCGGCTATTGAAAAGGAAAGCAAAAGCGAAAAGGAAATGCGATACCGATGTTTTCTGGGTGGGTGACTTAATGTGCTGCAGTAGAAAGGCGTTAAAGTGGTGGATGGTTTGATACCAAAAAAAAAAGTGGTGTGTGGACTGGATGTGAATGGTTTCAGTCTGGCTGGCTTTTGAGTCTCCCCTATATTTTGGCCCACCACCATGCTCTTGTTCTTTGCTAGTATTGACATTTCCCTTCATAAATTCCAAGACTTAACAATGTCGTTTGGTCGTTAGGAAAAATTTATATAAAAAAAACTTGTCTTGTGTGTCTAGTGGACTGACCCAATTAGAGAAGAGGCTTTAGATTCTTTGTTCTGACTGAGAAGAGGCTTAGATACATGCATCATTTTGATGTATGAGTCAGATAACCGGCCTTCAATTAAAAACAGAAACAACGAAGCATGGGGTACCATAGATTCCTTTCCTCCATCATTTTGGTAGACATCAAAGATAGGCAGCCGATTTAACTCAGTACTTCTCTTTTCTTGATGAAGCAAGAGGTTTTGCTTTGCTTGTAGAGTAAGCAATAATTTGAATACAAGCGATGATCTAAACTACAAGCGAAGATCCTTGTTTTTTCCTTGGTTAAAAAATGCATTGGGCTGTAAGAAGAAAACAACATTGGCTTTATATGAATTTCCATGAAATGAGAAAAAACTCACACGAGTCAAAATCTTTCACGATGAATATAGTTCTCTGATTATAGTAATCAAAGTAGTATGTATTTATTTATCTTTTAAAAAAGAAAAAGATGAATGATGAGTGTCGAACCCTGGCTTGTAGAGCTGCAAGCGGCCACCAAAATTCCCAGAATTTGTGAATTTTGAATGCTCTAGATGTTTGCATCCAACCAAACAAACAATATTCAAATGCTGATTTGTTTTACATGGGAGATAAAAATTAACAAATAACACAAATCAATGTCAACACAAGCAACAAACCATCAACCCTTATAATCTTCCTAAAACATCGACCCGAGAATCCAAAGATGATGCTAATTATACGATTAAGAAACTGATTAACCAATAATCTATTCAACTGATCCATCAATCAATCCCTTTATTCTATCATTTTCCCTAATCCCCCAACACAACAAACGGGCTTAACGACACGCCCAAACGGAGTACCTAACGAGGGCGATCCTCCCCCACACGTGTCTTTCCCACGCTCACACGGATCCCCCAGCCCAAACGGACTTAATACCCCCCTCTAAAGTTGTCAAACTTTCTGTCTCTTTTTCTCCCATTTTCTCTCTCTCCAAACACCACCCTCTCTCTCTCTCTCTCTCTCTCTGACACCACCTCCTCTCTGCAAACTTCACTGTGCAAGCCTTTGCTTGTCTTTCTCGCTTTTCTTTGTCTCTTTCCGCTCAAAAGCTTCCTCAATTTTATATTCTCTATCACCCTCTCCACAATCGCACACACTCATCATCTTCTGACAGTCATGCTTCAGAGCTTAGTTCCTCAATCCCCAATCGGCGCCGCGAACCCTAACAATAACCCTAGCTCCTCATCTTCCTCCATGAAGACCAAACGCGTCGACCGCGACCTCGCCGGGGGAGAATCATCCGGCGAAGACCCCTCCTTCACCAAGCGCCCCAATTCCAGCCGGAATTTCTCCCGCGAAAAAACCTCAGACGAGCGCGAGACGGAGCCGGTCGCTGAGGGCGAGTCGGCCGGTCTCAGACTCCTCGGGCTTCTCCTACAATGCGCCGAGTGCGTCGCCATGGACAGCCTCGAAGAAGCCAGCGACCTCCTCCCGGAGATCGCCGAGCTCTCCTCGCCGTTCGGATCTTCGCCGGAGCGAGTTGGGGCGTATTTTGCGCACGCGCTTCAGACGCGCGTGATCAGCTCCTGCTTAGGCACCTACTCTCCCCTCACCACCAAAACCCTAACCTTAGCTCAGTCCCAGCGGATCTTCAACGCTCTGCAATCCTACAACTCCATCAGTCCTCTAGTCAAATTCTCTCACTTCACGTCCAACCAAGCCATCTTCCAGGCCTTGGACGGCGAGGATCACGTCCACGTCATCGATTTGGATATAATGCAAGGCCTCCAGTGGCCAGGATTGTTCCACATCTTAGCCTCGCGGTCGAAGAAGATCCGATCAATGCGGATAACCGGGTTCGGATCCTCGTCGGAGCTTCTCGAGTCGACCGGGCGGAGACTAGCCGATTTCGCGAGCTCGCTCGGCCTCCCCTTCGAGTTCCAGCCCCTGGAGGGCAAAATCGGAAGCATAACCGAGCTGAGTCAACTTGGAGTGAGACCGGACGAGGCCACAGTGGTCCACTGGATGCACCATTGTCTGTACGACGTCACCGGCAGTGATTTGGCGACGCTGAGATTGCTGGGCTCGCTGAGACCGAAGCTGATCACGATCGCCGAGCAGGACCTGAGCCATAGCGGAAGCTTCTTGGGAAGGTTCGTGGAGGCCTTGCATTACTACAGTGCGCTGTTTGATGCGCTTGGGGATGGATTGGGAGCGGACAGCCTAGAGAGGCATATGGTGGAGCAGCAGCTGTTTGGCTGCGAGATTAGGAATATTCTGGCCGTGGGCGGGCCCAAGAGGACCGGGGAGGTGAAGGTGGAGAGGTGGGGGGATGAGTTGAAGCGGGTGGGGTTTCAGCCCGTTTCGCTTGGCGGGAACCCGGCGGCCCAGGCAAGCTTGCTGCTTGGGATGTTTCCCTGGAAAGGGTACACCTTGGTTGAGGAAAATGGGTGCTTGAAGTTGGGTTGGAAGGACCTCTCCTTGCTCACAGCCTCTGCTTGGCAGCCGTTGGATTGAATTACTTTGACCAGATTGGGCGATTGGGTTGCTTGGATGTTGCGAAGGAGACCAACATGATCCACCACTTTGTTTATTGGGGTGAAATTGATGAACATTGGGGAGTGATGAATTTGATAATTGGCAAACCAATTATCACAACATGTTGGGGATCGACGGAGGAGGCGGAGTTGTATTTGTTTTCACTTGGCTGTAATTCTTTGAAGGATAAAAACTATGTAGTTAGTTTTTGATTTTTATATTTAAATTTATATGTGAAAAGTAAAAAGAAAAAGGAAAAAGATCCATATCTGATGGGGTCTAATCTGTAGATGGTGAATTCAAGTGACAATCATTGGAGTTCTTAAATGAGTTACAATTGTTTAATTCATTTGATAATAGTTAATCATGTAAGTTTTGGTGATGCAATGCCATGACTTGGGTGGAAAGTTGCAATCAAACATGGAAGAATAGAAAAGGGGAACAAAGAAGACTTGTCCTGCTTGGTGTGCTGATGATTTTAAGGTCACGTTTGGTGCGTGGGAGTTGGGAATACACTATGTTATTTCAATTAAATTGGACAAGTGTCATGGTTGTTGTCTGCGGTAGGGGGACTGTACTTGTTAAAATGAATAACAATTCAAAATATTGTGTCTTATAAATTTCAGAGCATGCGCAGTGGGAGAGTGTATAATGAGGTGTATGTTAAATATACATCATTTGTGATTTTGAATCATCCCTAATGGAGAGGTGTAAACGAGTGTAATTTGCATCACCACCATGAGATGCAAATTTAGATGCACATATACATCTATTTTTACATCTCTTGCAGGTGGGACCTACATGAGAAAATGTGAGAAAAAGTAGACAACAGTGGGACCTACAGCAGAAAAATGTGAAAGAAATCAATTATACATCTTTAGATTTACATCTTCCCCACTGGAGTGATGGGGGGATTGTACTTGTTAAAATGGATAACAATCCAAAATATTGTGTCTTACAAATCTCACTTAAGGATAAAATTCATAAAACTGACTTGGACTAAAGTCCAAATCAATTCAAACCGAGTCACCAAACGAGGCCTAAGATTTTAAGAATTAGTTGAAAGCTTGTTGGGTTGGGTGATTGGGTGATTGGGTATTTGGGATTACATAGTCCCCACAAATGAAAAGAGGGGCACATGGAAGTGTAGTCTAGACTAGAATATGAAAGCTTATCTCACTTTTGTCAGAAATTCAGACATGCATATGCTGGTGTTTCTGTAATCTCTACAAACCAATCTCTCATGTACAAAAAGAAGTGGCTATCCTTCTCTTCTCTCATTGTTGCGATCAGTTCCTGGTTGGCTGAATGGAGTGAATTGGTACAAACTGATATGATATGGACTTTTTCTATGCAAAAGTGAAAAAGTTACTTGTCTCTGTAACATTTCAAGATCTATCTTTAATGAATTTTAACATGATAGAGATTAAAAGCCAAAACTAAAGCATTCCTTCACATGTTCATCTTACCACTTTAATGACTCATCAACTCGTTTGATCAGTGAACTAAAAGTTCCACAACTCTAACTTTTTAACTATATTTCAGATCAAAATGCCACTATGTTCGACCCTATAAATTTCTATGTTCAACTTTTCATTCAACTATTTTTATATAAATATATATATATATATATTTTACTCGTTATTTGAACGAGTGTTTGTGGGTCTTTTCACACGAGTGATTCTATAATGAGGACTTAATCTAAGGTTCTTAGATGAGACATTATCTCTTAATTGTTAAATCAAATTGATTAGCATTAGATAAGGCCCTCACTATAGAATTCTACCTTTCGACATGCAAACATAACATGGCTCATACTTACGGAGTTTCCAAAACCAAAGAAAATTCGGCCAGGCTGAGGTTAGAGCTGAGGTTAGAGAGGGCTAGGCCCAATAGAAACCAAGTCAAAACTATAATTTTACAGAAATTGAACCGATGTATGAACCAATGAAAGTTGGGCCAGCCTGCATTTTAGAAAACTTTAATTTAAACGAAAAAAAAGAGTTATTTATTTATTTTTATTTTATATATATATAGAAGTTATGCAATTTTTCTGCATATGGTTGCGGTTTGGTTACGGCAATTTTTTAATGAAATTATGAACTGACCAATATATTGTGGTATGGTAAAAAGATGAATCATAAACCAACTGACATATTGCGGTAAATTACGGTCGATATAGGGAACAACATAACATTATAGAACTTTCTATTAACAAAAATAGAGTCTGCTCATGCTTAAAAACACTGTTATAATAAGTAGAACCTTTTATCATTGGCAATGATTCTTAAACTCATATACGGAGAGAATGAACTTTATTATTAAAAATAAATCAATACAATCCACAATCCTGCTAATGCATAATTAATCAACTAAATAGTTTTTTTTTTTTATCAAATTGAAAATTCATTAGATAAACTTCAACGGTATAATCAACAAGACATATAAAATACCAATCCCAAAAGAGCAACAAACTAACATGCTAAAAGCAAAACTAACGTAGACAAAAGCCACACTAAAACTACTAGCCCACATCATCACAATTGGCCATAAGCCCCAACAAATCCCACAAACCCAACATAACCAAAACCATAAATCAGGCCATGAGTCTAAACGAACCCTAGAACGACCACCTGAAGAAGCGTCATCGCGGCCACACCCACCACTACATCCGCAATAGATGTGAGGAAAATATAATTTCCAGCGATCTACTTGTGCATAAGAGAAAACAAATAAATGAAAACAACAACTTTGCTAAATAACAATTGGGTGATTTGCAGCAACCTCCATCAAAGACGATGTAGAATCAAATTTAAAGAACATGAGCGGGTTTTGAGAATAGGATTTGATTGAGAACATAGATTAAAAAGGGTGATGGGGAACTTCAATTTAACTATGGCTTAGAAGAAACCACCACAATGGACTTCTTATTCAAAACACCCCAATGGACTTATTCACTAACCTAAGAGGAAAAGACGAGAAGATAGGAGGGGGAGGAGGGGCAGTGTGTTAGAAATGTGCCCTAAGAGCCAATACATTTGATGTAATCTCCTTAGAATACATTTCGTATATGATATATAAAGGGCAAACTTATTTTGTTATCTTTTACATCGTGTAAAGAAACAAATGTCCAAGGTATGCTAAATAAGAGATAAAGTAATCTAAAGAAGATTAGATTCATGAGACCTTTAATCTCTAACTGTACCATCCCAAAATGTTCATAATCATAGGTTATCAAATGGGCATTGATAAACCGTCAAGATTAGCACATGTTATGTATGCTCAATTGAGAGGATGATTAGTCTCAAATCATTTGTGTAGTTGACACTAATACAAATATGTGGGTGCTCATTAGTGAATGAGTACACTGAACGCGATCAACCGTAGTTCTCGTATGAAGTATTTATCTATATGTCAAACGAGAACTCATAGTTGCAATAATGCAAATTAGTCCTTAGACCTGAGGCATCATGGTTGTCCTGTGATGCGTTATTGATCTTTGATAGCTCTTAAAAGCAAGCCGTAAAAGATTTGTCTTAAGTGTTGTTGGGATCTCTTAATTCATCATAGGGGCATGTGAATGTACAATAAGGAATCTCTACTTTCGATAAAGAAAGAGAATGTTTCAAGATGTGATTCAGTAAATCTTTGGCCAAAGTATTTTGAGCTTGATTTAGAAAGTTGTTCTTAATCATGTTCTTTTGAATCACATGAGGTTGTAAATCATATTAGGGGTTTGACATAATCAATCCGTACCCTAATAATATGATTTGAAACATTGTATAAGAGAAGGATCGTATTGCATTGCAATTCCAACTGAATAGGTTCTTTATCTATTCTGGTTAGCTTGGGTAGCCTTGATATATTGCTAGATGTCACTCTTGGCTTGTGGAAGTCCTAGGATTGATTATGATCGATCCAAATAAAGGAAGAATTAAAAAGGGGTTTTAATTCCAGTTGGTTAGAAAGAGTTCTTATATTTTCCCACTGCCTTGCTAATTAGAACCTAATGGATCGCACACCTTAAAATGGTTAACTTTGAGTAATACAAATGAGAATGAGGAAATCAATTTGATTGATTTGATGTTGATGATTTACTACGTGTAAAAACGTATTTGGGCCTCGGTAATAGTTAACGGGAAGCTCAAATGGTTAGGTATCAAGCCCAAGGGCTTAAGACACCTAAATATTATGGTTTAAGTGTCATAAGACCCAATTTTGGAAGCCCAATGAGTTTTGGCCGAAAATGCTTAAGTAAGTATGTATGGGAATTGTTTCCATAAGCTCATTGACACACAAACACAATCCAACATCAACCAAATGGGTTTGGGAGATCAAAGAGAGAAAAATGAGTGTTTTCAAGAGTGAAACACTTTCATCTTTCAAAGTGGTTTAGATTGAAACCAATCTTGAGAATCTTGCACTAGCATCCAAGTATTCTCAAGATACTTCTTCTCATCTCAAGGTTCCATTGGTGTGGAGACTTAGAGACCATATACTTTTGTGGCTCACATGGAGGAGAAAGATCAAGGAGCAAAGATCGAAGATCAAAGATCAAAGAGGAGATCAACAAAAAGGAAATCATCAAGAAAAGACCAAACACAAATTGGTTCATATAATTGCTTCAAGGGTAATTAGATCTTATCATTTCTCTTGAATTTTCATTTATGAAAAACATATCAATGTTCATGGCTTAAGATACTTGGAAGAAGTTTTGTTTTTGAATTTAAACAACCACCTTAGACTTCCGCTGCGATTAATTTGATTAAATGCATGTTTAATATTCAAATGAACTTTGGAAAAATGTTTTGAAATTCCTACAATTGGTATCAGAGCCATAGGTCATGAACTTGATATGGTTTTGGGGTTTAGAGATGCATATATGAGTTGTGAATTCATTTAAAAGTATAATAGTTATACTTGATTTATTTTGATTTGATTGAATAAAAATCAAATGGAGTGAAAAGGGTTGTTTGAGATTTTGAATTTCCGGATTTGTGTTTTGATGATTGATGCTCTCTTTGTGTTCATATATGTATATAAATATTAGAGCATAGTTGCATTAAAACTCCTATGATTTTAACTTCATGAAATATATGATATTAAGAGCATGAGATAGTTAAAATGGAATATGGATTTTTCCGGAAATAGCATGAACATTCATATAAGTTCATATGCATGTTCTTGGTATTCTTGATGTTCTTGTGATGGGATCTTTTTGATCCATAAGTTAGGTGGCTAATTTTGATGATTGTATTTAGTGGAATTTTCCACCAAAATATGTCAAAAGATGATGATGATGTTTTATTATAAAATTAAAAGTTTTTCAAAAATGTTTCCACTCAATAAACATTTACCCACCACACTAAAATTAATAAGATTACTTTGGTGAGTGTGTGGGGCTATCTTGATGTAAATTAGGGTGATTTGATATAAAATGCAAAAGTTGATCAATTTATTCATATCACTAATTATTTACCTACCACACTAAAATTAATTTTGATTACTTTGGTGAGTGTGGTTGGCCTACATAGTCACATTCATGATTATTCACTTAGTTGGAAAAATCATGATCACCACTTTATGTTATACAAATGCATGTTTTAACCCCACACCCTAGTGGATCAACTTTGGATCCATTATTAATTGTTGAATAGTTTTAGACCTAGTTGCAATATATGATAAATGTAACTATGCCTAAAAGGTTTCTACAATTACATTTACTATTGTAGTAAAATGTTTTCACTTCATGGTAAATTTATTTTATTTGAATATGGTTACCACTTGAATTAAACCCATATATATGTATGCAACACAAGAGCATGTTTTTACATTGCTATTTTAATTGTTTAAAGCGTTTAAATAATTAAAGGATGATTATGGACTTAGACCAAACAATTGAGCTATGTGATTGGCCGCTTATTGGATATGTATTCGATTTTGATTGGCTATGTAATAATGAAATGGCTTTCATGCCTAATTTATTTGGCTATGTAATAATGAAATGGCTTTCATGTCTAATTTATTTTTATGCGCGCGTAATTAAAATGAATCACCATCCAAGACCATGATCCAACATGGTGGCTCGTGTTGGATCAAAATAATATATAAATATGCACCGATCACTAACCCACTAATAACAACCTAACAAAATTACCAACATAACTGATGAGTTTGCAATACTAATTGAAACCCAAGTTCCTACTATATAAAGTTTAATTATTTATTAATTACGTTATATTAATTCACTAAATATTCAAATGATATTTCTTCAAGGCTGAGATTTTATAAAAAATTTATTTTTTTTAAAAAGGGGAACTTTAAGAGTTTGGCAAAGAATACACTTCATTAGTAATACATTCAAAGCCTAGGTAAGAATAAAAAGAAAAAAGAAGAAGAAAAGAAGAACAGAGAAGAGAGAAAAGATCAATCTAAATGAAGAAGTCCTACCCTCTCTTAGTTAATATTAAATAATTATAAGTATTTATTTTAATAATTAATTAAATTATATTGCGGTTTGCGGTATACCACATTATTTGAATATGCGGAACCGCAATCGCAACTGCATATTGCAGTTGGTTCTATAAATTGCATGTTGCGGTTGGTTTTTGTGATATGTCAATTTAAATGTTGTAAAACCTCAGTTGGTATTTGTGATTTTTCGATTTTTTGGTCTAAAATGCCAACCCTACATTTATATATAAAATGTAAATGTATTTTTAATAAATTATGCATTTATTACTTACTAATTACTCTGAAACGCCCTTAAAAAAATGAAAATCACAACTTCAGAATCGGTTGACCTCTATCTATGTTAACACCAAAATCCATCAAAAGCCCGCACGCTTGGGTCTCTTTCTCTCTCCTAAACAAAACAAAACACAAAGCCCTCTTTCTCTCTCCTCTGTGTTTCCCAAAAGCCTCCGAAGACTGACAGAAATTACCAAGACAAGTAAGTTTATCGTCTCCCTCTTCTCTTTCGAATTCTTTTGCCAAATGTAACATATTTCTCAGTTTATATATTGCATGAAGCATTCTGGGTAGCGATTGATTGATTGATCATAAAGTTTATTAGGATGATATCTCTAGAGGGTTTTGAACCCATCGCTGTTTCTCCACACAAACAAGACCCAGCATGGAAACACTGCCAACTTTTCATCAAAGACCAACCCAACGGAGTTAAGGCTGAGCTGAAGAAGTGTATATATTGTGGCAAAGTGTTTCAGGGTGGTGGAATTAACAGGCTTAAATCCCACCTTGCTGGTCGAAAGGGCAATGGCCCTACTTGTGACCAAACCCCACCAGATGTTCGTCTTTCCATGTTACAGAGTTTAGATCATGGGATTGCAGCGTTTCGGCACAGGAAGAGTCAAATTTTTGCAAACCCACATCACAGTCCTAGTGAATTAGTCAATTCATTTGGTGAAAATGGGGAGTGCAAATTGATGGTAGGGCCCGATTCGAATTCGCTTGTGAATCAAGAAGAAGATGTTGGAATGAGTGGTAATGGAGTTGGGTTGAGTGGTAATCTGGCTAATGTACCCCTTGAAGTAGACAATTCTTATAGGAGTAATGCTGCAATGCATAGATCAGCTGGAGTGCCCAAATCGAATTTTTCAGTGAATCAAGAAGAAGATGCTGGAATGAGTGTGGATAGAAGAGTGAGGTGGAGGGGTGGAACTTCTTCTGCAGATACTGGTTCTGGTTCTGTTGATGGCGTTACGAAATTGAGTAATGTTTCAGCTTCTATCCCTATTGCAGTAGGTAGTGCTTTTTCTGAAGACACCCAAGGGAGATCAACTGGTTTGCCCAACTCAAATTGGTTGGAAAATGAAGAAGAGGTTGGCTTAAGTAATACAAATGTGAGTGCAAGGAAGAGGGTGAGAGGTGAAAGTGCTGTGGGGGCTGCCAATGCTGGAACTGTAGACAATAATTATGAAGTGAAAGAGGTCGGCAATCAACAAATTCATATGGCAATTGGGCGGTTTTTATATGAAATTCAGGCTCCCCTGGATGTGGTGAAGAACTCGGTTTATTTCCAGCCAATGATTGATGCTATTGCCTCTGGGGGAAAGGGGACTATAGCACCTTCATATGATGACCTTCGGGGTTGGATATTGAAGAATGCAGTTGGAGAGGTGAAGAGTGATATTCATCAACACATGGAAACTTGGGCAAGGACTGGTTGTTCCCTTTTAGTCAACCAATGGAGTTCTGAAAAGGGTAGAACTTTGCTAAATTTTGCAGTGCAATGCCCTGAAGGAACAATCTATCTGAAATCTGTGGATGCTTCCTACTTTATTTTTTCCCCAGATGCTTTATTCGAGTTTCTTAAGGAAGTGGTGGAAGAAGTTGGAGTTGGGCATGTTTTGCAAGTCATTACAAATACTGAAGAGCAATTTGCTGTTGCTGGGAAGAGGTTGATGGATACATTCCCTACCCTGTACTGGTCTCCCTGTGCCGCCACTTCCATAGATTTGATCCTTGAGGATTTTGGAAAAGTTGAGTGGATAAATTCTGTAATTGAACAGGCTAGATCTGTTACAAGATTTATCTACAAACATGTTGTCATTTTGAATATGATGAGAAGGTATACATTTGGGAATGACATTGTGAGGCTGGGAGTAACTAGGTTTGCTACAAACTTTACTACATTGAAGCAAATGGCTGACCTTAAATTTAATTTGCAGTCTATGGTTACTTCAAAAGAATGGATGAGCTGCCCCTATTCCAAAACACCAGAAGGATCAGCAGTGCTAGATATATTAAGCAATCACTCATTTTGGTCTTCGTGCATTTTGGTCACACATTTAACAAACCCACTTTTGCGAGTTTTGAGAATTGTTGGTAGCCAGAAGAGGGCAGCAATGGGATATGTTTTTGCAGGAATATATCGAGCAAAAGAAACAATCAAAAGAGAACTTGTCAAGAGAGAAGAATACATGGTCTACTGGGATATTATCGATTACAGGTGGAAAAAGTTATGGTATCTTCCTCTTCATGCAGCAGGTTTTTACCTTAATCCCAAGTTTTTCTATAGTGTCAAAGGAGACTTGCATAATGAGATCATATCAAGGATGTTTGACTGCATAGAGAGATTGGTTCCTGATATAAAAGTACAAGATGAAGTTATCAAAGAGATAAATTTGTACAAAAATGCTGTTGGAGATTTGGGGAGGAATTTGGCAGTTCGAGCTAGAGACAATCTACTTCCTGGTGAGGATCTTTCATTAGAGTGCATAGTTATTTTGGGTGACAGGATTTCTTTATTTAGTTGGCTAAACATACAGACGAAAGGTGATCAAACCATATTTTAACTTCTTCTTTAAAAATAAAATAAATAAAATAACAGAATGATAAATGTGATAAAATGATAAAAAAAAGGTGCCCAGACTATTGCCTAAGTCAGTCATTCTGGTGTTAAATTAGATTTTGGTATGAGCCCCCTTTTTTGAAGTTGTGCTGCATAGAGTTTGGATCTTATGGCATCTTTCGGCTGATTTCTTTAAACATTCTGTTTGTCTAAGCTGAATGGTGGTCGACATATGGTAGTAGTTGCCCAAACCTTGCACGCTTGGCAATTCGTATTCTCAGTCAAACTTGCAGCATAGTTCAAGGTCAGGAGAATCAAATTCCTTTTGAACAGTTGCACCAGACAAGGAACAGCTTAGAACGTCAACGGCTTAGTGATCTTGTTTTTGTTCAATACAACCTGAAACTAAAACAAAAGTAAGTAGAAACAATAGGTTCTGTATATTGGTATTTTCCAAATGTTCTTCGGTAAAAGAAAATAGCTCTTTTGCTAATTGCTTTCTTCTAGGGTTCACAAGCACAAAGAACAGGAAGATGTGGGTCCTATATCATTTGACAGCAATAGCATTGTCGAAGAGTGGGTGACAGAGACGGAAATGCCCCTAGAAGACGATGAAAATCCTGATTGGATGTCACTTGATCCCCCCTCTGGTAACACAAGGCTTTTAGAACTTTCAGTTGATGAAGCTGAAGATTTGGGTTCAGGTAACTAAGTTTGTATGGATTATGAATTATGAATATTAATTTTTTTTTTCGTCTTGAGTTGAACTAGAATGTCGGTTGATGTACAGGCTTTGATGACAATGAGATCCTTATCGAATTGAAAGTGGTTAAAGGGGAATGTTGAACATGATGGTGGAACCCCAAGATGCTATTACTAATGCTAAGAAAAAAAAGTACATCATGGCTCAGCCTCCACAGATGTGGATTGGTTCAGCAAGTTCCTGCAGCAGACAATTACATGTAGATAGCTTTCATGGTAGAAAAATAGGGTTTTGCAACTAAACCTAGAATGCTGAAGTTTTTGTACTTTCAAGATATGCCCATGTAAATGTAATCATATTTATAATTTGCACGTGATTCACAAAATGAAAAGTGCCAAAGCTGCGTATAACATTTTGTTATACCTTCAAATTTTCTCTGAATTCAACATGAAAAATGGTCAAATATTCAAAATGTCTCTGAATGAATTCAACATCAACGTGCTTATAGATGAAACTAACCATCAGTTCACGATGATATGTGAAATTTTAGTTTAGAGATGGATTATTACTTGAAGCAATAAAATTAGTTTTGTGTTGTTTGAAAACACAGTTAAGCATTTAGATAGAAAACTGCAGTCCCCTACGAATTTTTTTCAACGATTTGGTCTTCAAGGCAATTCGCATAACGTTTACTTGTCATTTTATATTTACCTTTACTTGAGCTTATTTTTACTTTCTTTTTCTCTTTGGCCCCGGAATTTTTTTTCTTTTTCTTTTTCTAGAGGCTCCTCGACCCCAACTCATAACACAGCTTTGCACACACTGATTTTTTGATGGGGGATGTGCCAAATATCGGCCTTACAGCCTATCAATAAACTCATAAAGAGAACAAGCTGTAAACATACAAGTTTTGAGACACGCATGTAGCAGCTGTAAATATTTGTGAAAGCATTTGCAACCCAATCCAAAAACTAAATACAAACTTGAATAATACATGATTCAACTATGTTTTGCTTTGCAAACAGGCAAGGGGATAGGCATTAAAATAAATTCCCTGACCAACAACCTCAAAAACTAAGCTTGAAAGCACAAAAACCAAGCCTTCAATCTTCTGTGCATAATTTATACCAACTGAAACAATTAAAGAAAAAAATATCACCAACACCTGAGGGGCGAAACCAAAAACCACAGTAGCAAATCTAGTATCGTTTCCCAAGAATGATGCCAATGATCGCAGACACCACAGCCACTCCCACAATGAACTTAATGCTCATCAGAGGGGAAGCCTCAGCAGTACGGGTATGGATCTCTGAAGATGATGAAGTTTGAGCAAGTGCTGCCTCTGACTTTTTCTTACTCTTTCTTTTTGATGGAGTTGAAATGGTTGATCCAATGTCCCTAGATTTCACTTCCAATCCAGCTACATTGGCATCACCCTGCAACATGATTTAAACATATCTATTCAACAATTGTTTGCTGGAATAATTAGCTTCATGATTCTAGTAAGTTGAAATCCTTTCAGTATGGTTTGACGTCTCCATTTCCCACAAGTTTTTTAGGACAGTTAAGTCCTAAAAATTTGACAGCTACTTTCGAACAAGCGTACAGCATGCATAATTTGTGTGTTATGTGTTTACATTTTGTACCGTAGTAGTATATATAAAGTGAGTAGGGAAAATAGTATAGACAAACCCTTTCTGTTAATTTGGCATCGGCTAGCTGCAATTTTTGCTCAAGGTCTTTGACTTGCTTCTCTAGAAGAGTGATTTCTTTATTCTTAGCTTCAAGTTCTTCAAGAGAATGCTTCAATGATGCCTCTCGTTCCAGGTCCTTTTGAGAATCTGCTTCTTTCTGTTGAGTAGGGAAATAAAACGTGGATCGTTTTACAAAACATTAATATTAAAAGTCTGCAATTTAGAAATGCATAATGCTACTATTGATATGAACAGTCCACAGTTCTTAACTTTGAACTTATTCACCACCATACAGTTGAAGTAAAAGAAATCTTAAATAATACTGGTGCCTTACCTTTTCAGCAACAGTGGCCTGAGCAATATGTATCTCGCTCTGAAGTTTTACAACTTGTTCATTTAATAAATCCCTGTCATGGACTTTATGTGCATGATCCTCCAATTTTGAAGTCAACTCTGCCTCTCTTTCAGCAGCAGCTGACTTAACGCTTTCAACCTACAGTTCATTGTCTGAGTCAGAAAAAATCCTTAAAAGATGAATGCACCCCTTTCCTCCACCACCCCCAACCGCCATGCAGAAACAGAAAAATTAAAGATTGCGGAATAAGAGCTTATTCTCTAGATTTCCTTTTTATTGAAACTGATAATGTTCTACCTCTTGTTTCAGTTGAGCTTCAGTTTTCACCAATTGCTCTTCCAGCTCCTTGAGAGACTTCTCTAACAAAGATTTCTCTGCAATCTCAGCCTTGAGATTTTCAACCTCAGATTTTAAGGCATCTTCTCCTGCTTTGTGCTCCTTGAGTTGTTCTTCGAGCTGGGATATCACTTGCTGGAGTTCCTTCTTAATATTTTGATTCAATTCATTAAGCAGGCTGTTCTCATCCATAACTGAAGATATCTGTAGCAAAAATATGTAGTTATAGAGCATATATGGGGACAGGAAAGCATCATATAATATCAGCATAATAATCACAAAAAGTTTGGTTCACACCTGAGATTGTAGTTTCTGCCCTTCCAAAGAAAGCTGCTCCGTTAAATCTTCTATAGTCTTTTTTGAAGCCTGAAGTTGTTCAACTGTCTCTTCCTTCTCAGCAAGAGCAGTAAATTTTTTTGCTTCTAGATCACTCAGTTTGGACTCATATATGGACACTTCCTCTGTAAGTTTTATGTTTGCCTCAGCTAGTTTTCTGCTCTCTTCTTCAGAGTGAGCTAACTTGGTTTGCAGTTCCTCAACAATACTCTCCAGATGCTTCAGCTTCAAGAGAGTCTCTTCCAGCTCCACAATGCGGGCTTCAGCAGACAAATGAAGGTCACGGGCCCTTGAGTGCTGATCTGTTAATTCTTCAACTGTGCTCTTATGGGAAACAAGCTCTTTTGTAGTGGCTTCTTTTTCAGATAGAGTAGAGTTCAACAATTCCTGTAGTTCATCAATCTTGCTTTTCAGCTGAACATTTGTGTCAACTAACAGTTCGTTTTCTGAGAGGGACTGAGAAGCTTTGTTTTCTGCTTCCAAGATCTGTTTACTGAGTTCTTCATTAGTACTTTCCAAAGAAGCCAATTTAGTCAAGCTGTTATCCAGTTCTTCTTTCAATGATGCATATTTTTCTGCTGCTTCGGCAACCTGCCCTTCATTAACCTTCACCTGATCTTCAAGAATCTTCAGTTTCTCAAGCAGAGAATTTGCCTCGGCATCCCTGTTAGTGAAGCTTCCTATTGCTTCCTGGAGTTTGAACTCTGAATCTCTCACTAGGGATTCATGTAGCGCTTCAAGTTCTGAGTTTCTGGATGTTGTTTGCTCTATTACTTTGCCTTGCTGCTCCAGTTGCTCCTCGGCAGACTTGAGTTTCACTACGACCTCGCCTTCTCTGATTCCAGCCTCCTTTAGATCATTTTCAATGTTTTCCAATTTCCCTTGAGTTAGATTCAATTCATTCCTCAAGACTTCCAATAGATTTTCTGCTTCAGAAAGCTTCTCACTGGAATTGTTTGATGCATCCTCTAACCTTTTCTTCTCTTCTGTAGCAATATTCAAGGATTCTGTTAACTCCCTTTCCTTTTCATTTGCCGCTTGCAGTGCAACTTCAAGGCTAGATGTTCTTGCTTGGAATGCCTCAAGTTCAGAAGAAAGTTCAGATATCTTGTTGGAGTAATTCTTTGAATCTGCTTCTGCATCCAGACATTTCTTTTCCAATGCACTTATTTGTTCCTCAAGTTCTTGGATTCTGAACTTCTCTGTTTCAAGTAACAACTCCAGCTCACTCACCTTTTTACCAGTATCCTCCGCTTTGGTATGAGATTGTTGGAATAAATCTTCAAGTTCCAAGCTTCGCTGATGGTGTGTACTGGCCCGGCCCTCATGTTCAGCACATTTCTCTGTTGCAATCTTCAATTCCTCCTGAAGCTCTGAATTCTGCAAAGATGACTGGTCGAAGGAAGATTCCAGCTGGCTTATTTTCTCCTGGTACTCTTGCACCTGACCATTCAGCTGTTTCTTTTCTTCCTCAACCTCGGCCAATGTAGTACTGAGTGCAGATAATTTTTCGGAGAGTTCTTCCAGACCGCCCTCAGCAATTCCTCTGTTCAGCTCTACCACATTTACCTGTTGCTCAAGCTCT
This sequence comes from Prunus fruticosa, assembly GCA_018703695.1. NCBI lineage: Eukaryota > Viridiplantae > Streptophyta > Magnoliopsida > Rosales > Rosaceae > Prunus > Prunus fruticosa. The sequence continues at coordinate 28,401,896 of CM031919.1, read as the reverse complement.
GCATTCTTTTGTTCTGCTGCTATAAAGCGCGTCTCAAGCTCTCTCAGTTGCAATTTTGCCTCTTCTGCTGCTGCATTTGAAGATTGAATAATACCCTCAAGCTCAAGATTCTTTTGAGTGGCAGTTGCAAAAGAAGCTCCTGCTTCATTATGGAGCCCTTCCAGTGACTTCAACTTCTGTTCAAGCTCCGCATTGTTTGACAAAGCTTGAGACAAAAGAGCATCTGTTTTGCCAAAATTCTCTTCCAAAAGCTTCAATTTTTCTTCAAGATCACTGCACAAATCCTTCGTCAGCTGTACATTACCGGTGAGATCTGCCACAGCTGCTTCCAGAGCTTCTTTTTCTTTGGTTAATATTGCCAATTTCTCCTGTACAACTAAGGACTCTTCCTCGTGAGTTTTTTGTGCAGCTTCAACCAATTCCCTGGCGCTCAATTCCTCCTGCAGCTTCAACTTGATTTCTTCCAATTCAGAAACCTTTGCATCAAGATCTTCTTTAGTCGATGCAAACAGATTTTCAAGAGCGGAAATATCTTCCTTGACTTGAGATTCTGAGGCTTTTTTCAGGCCCAATTCTTCAGTCAGTTCATTTATAAGAGCTTCCTTGGCAGAGAGTTTCTGCTCCAAATCCACACCTTGGGACTTTGATAGAGCAAGCTCTTCTTGGACAGCAGAAAGCTCAGCAGCAGTAGAGTTGAGTGCTTCTTTGACTTTTTCATCCTCAGCAATCTTTTCATACAAGCCCTTGAGTTCTTCTTGTATGCAAGCCATCTGATCTTCCATCTCTTTTGCACTCAATTTTGCCACTTCAAGCAGTTTCTCAAACTCCAAGGCCCTCTTTGTCTCAGTTTCAGCATGCGAACCACTTTGCTTGTGCAGCTCCTCAAACTTTTGTGCCTCACCGGCATAACTCTGCAGCTCTTGCTCCAGTTCATGCAACCTCTTTCTTGAGCTTTCAAGCTCAAGGCTGAGACCATCAAATGCTTCCTTCACCCCAACCAGATCCTTGTGCTTTTCTTCTTGAGCTTGCAACGTCTCTTGCAAAACATTGAGCTGTGAACTGTATTTCTCCTCAGCTTCAACAATTTGCTCTTGCAATTTCTTATGACTGAGTTCAAGCTCTTCATACTTCTTTCCACTTTCTTCCAGCTTCTCTTTTGTAAGCAAGACCTCATTCTTCAGCTCAGAATTCTCTGATTCCGAATGTTTCAACACACCAGCCAACCTTTCAATTTCAAGCTCAAGGTCACTCACCTTCTCCCGGGCTTCCAGCAATTCTCTGCTTGAATTGCTTGAGCTTCTCTCAATAACCGATGGCTTGTCCTCCACCAATGCTGGTTCAGCAGCATGAGAACCATCCTTCACATCTAGTGATTCCCTCTCAACTTTTATGAACTCTCCATCAAAAGTTGCTTCCTCTTCTTCTTTTCTTTCCTTCATGTTCTACTGGTGGCAAGTCCCCATTCGATTCCTGCATTACAACCACCGTAATCAACATTCACCGTCTATTTAAAAAGCTTTACAAATGATCCCATGAAGGACTTAACGTGAATGATTGCAGATTAATCAATGTCTGAAAAAATTAGCAAAGAGAAGGGTTTAAATTACAGAACAAAATGTTGCAGCTACCTTGATTGCTTCGGCATTTGTTGTTTCGGCATCCTCAAAAGTCTTCACTGGGATTTCTGAACTCACTTGTGTTTCTTCCATATTGCACCTAATTTTGACCTACTCCACTTGCGTATCTGTGATTTACAAAAAACTTCATCATCCACTTTATTATGTTATCAACTTATTACAATAATGCAGACTTCTCAAAAAAGGAAAAAAAGAAAAGAAAAGAATCATCTTAATAACTAGACGTCCTTTTTCTTGGACAATTGTTTTACGTCAAGCCTTTGCAAAAACATAATGTGAAAAGAAAAATACACATGAGATGAGATGTCAAAGACATTTCTTAAAAAGGAAGGTAAGCTTCGAGGGTAATTCTGTCATTCCATTCCGGATTAGCTGTGGGTATAAGCAAGTAAATTGTGTGCCGGACAAAGACAACCCACCTGACGTGGCACCCAAAGTGGGTACCCACAATAAATCATTGTGGTGGCCCATATTTTTATTCTTTCATTTATGTTAATGCAAATATTTCTAGATTTCTACTGGCCAAGAAAAAATAAATTATTAGATAATAAAAACATTTTTATTTTTATTTTTTCAAATCAATTGGAGATTAGATTATTAAAATCACAGAGAAAAATCTTAATTTAATTGTAAATTAGGGTTGATCACATTCTTTGAAGAATTAGAATTTTATGGATTGAAAATCACCTGCTGACTGCCTGCCATATTTGTCACTTAACTAGTGATGTGATGATTTCATGTGGAACCATACAGAGTCTGTAGGCCCCAAAATTCCTCATTCAAGCTAAGTTGTTACACACAAAGACAAGGTCTTTCAACCCCATCTTCTAAGAATTTCATTTTTAATACAGAGGTTGCATCATTTTCATGGCTTAAAAATTGGGAAAAAAGCTACATCTTTGAATCTATAGTGACATCTGGACCATTGGTTGCTAATACACAAAAAGTGAAGCATAGTGGGTGGAGCCTACAACTAAGATGGGCAGTCCATCCTTCAATTTTTATTTGATTGTACAAATCACAAGACCCCATCTTTCTTAAGTTCCTTTCTAAGTTTTTTATTTTTATTTTAATACAAGCGATAGTCTAAGCTACCATGGGAGGGGAGGCGGTTTTTCACCCAAACACACTACCAAGCTATTATGGGGGTTCGAACTCAAGACCAGGTATGCAAATCAAAGCCCTTTTTTCTGCTGGGACAGTTCATTTCTAAGTTTATGATCAAAAAGAAAGGAAAAAAAGATGGAAAATTATAAAATAAAAAGATTCTTTCAAAGTTAAAGGTGCTTGGACAAGTAGCTTTGCCATCATTTTCTTTCTTAAGTTTCTTTTCCCTATTTTAGATTTTTGACAGAGCCTTCATCGCCATCTTTGGCTCCATAATTAGACACAAAGACAAAGATAAAAGAGGCACATCAATTATCATTCAACTGACAAATGCAGAAAAATAAGGCCACTAATTAAGGTTAATCATTAAGATCAACTTTGATATAAACAATATGCATAGCATCTTATTTTTGCAGTTACTAATTCATTAACATTTCATATATTTAAAAACAAAACCAAAAAAAAAACTTTTACTAAAATAAAAAATAAAGCAAAAATGAATTAAGAGCTGGAATCCAAGTAAACAAAACCTCAAATATATTAAATTACCAATAAATTCGTGCTTTATTAAATCTTAAATAGCGATCTAAACAGCTTTTGACGAATAAAATCTCTTCCACCTAACACGCCCGAGCAAATAAACAAATACATAAATAAATAAAACGGAAATATTTTATCTAGAGATTGAATTCTGGTTCTACAAAGATCTCAAAGCCATATAGACTGGTCAAAACCAAAAAGAATAACCCAACTGGGTTTGTTGGCTCTGACTCTCTAGTTCAAGATTTGCATCACAGATGAACTTCCTTCAGCTTTCATTTCACTGATCATCAATGATCATCAAGTGAAAACAGAAAGAAGACGAAACAGAGAAAAAAAATTATCAAAAACCAAAAGATCAGCAAATGGAATGAAGGTGAAAAAATTGTGATCAAAGTGATGGGATGGGATTGTTTCAAAGCCTTCAAAAACAGTAAATTATAACAAATGAAGACGAAGTAGAAAATGACCAAAGATCAGCAAACCAGCAAGTGGAAGGTGAAAGAATTATGATCATTGAGATGGGTTTTGTCCAAAGAGTTCAAAGACTCAAACTTTGATATCAGAAACACATGAAATTCTCATATGAATTGGTTATCCAAAATCACAAATTCTCAATTTTCAACCACATTTAAATAAAACCCAGATGGCAGATAACATTATCACAGAAAGATCACAGCTTGATGCTTGATCACATCACCATGTATATAAAAAATTAAAAAAAAAATTAAAAAGCAGAAACAGAACACTGGGTCATTCAGTAAAGCATGAAACACAGAGGAACAGAAAACAGTTCAAATTCAAAGAATGAAAACCAAGTTAGAAAAACAGAGCATGCATACATACAAATAGAAAAGACAGAGCATAAGGAAAGATTGATCGCTTGCCTGATAAAAGCTGATTGGTTTTTCCCTCAGATTTCTGTGAAGCGTTTTTATTGTTTTTTCGAAACACGAACACGAAAAATGGTAGTGATTAGGAGCTGAGCTGGTGACGAAAAGGCAGAGGAGGAGCTATAGCCTATAGAGAGAGAGAGAGGGATTCCAAGTATATAAATATGAATGAGGAGGCAGTGGGGACCACCATAGTGCCATGGGACAGTAAGGTAGGGCCGCCTATTGGGCAATCAGAGAGTATTCGCAACTCTTGCCTTCCGATTTCATTTTAATTACAATGCCAACCAAAGACACAATATTATGGTGAAAAAAATCTATATGGATTTTCATTTTATTTTCTTCTTATTTTTGTTGGCATATTTTGGATTTTTAAGAGAATTAAATATATATTTTGGATTTTCAAATCTGGTGGAATTTTTTTTCTTCATCTATTTCAAATCTGTAGATTTGAAAATCCATTGTTTGTCGATACAGAATATTAGGCTTAGGAATTTGAAATTGAGATTTAAATAGAGAAATATATTGTGCGATAATTTCAATACAATAGGGTCTTAAGTATATTAGGCTTATAGATTTTAGTTAAAGCAGGGTAATCTATATATATTAGGTTTCTACCTTATGCATATTATTTCGTACATAAGTAAATATTGTTAACTATTTGAATTACAAACTCTTTACTCTAGACTTATCAACTACATTCTCTAGCTGATGCGCGTAACATGAAATTGCTACAACAATTTCTCATTGTCTCTCCTTTTCTTTTGATCAAGTGAATTTCTGAATCCCAAGAATGCTAGTTGTGAGAAATAAGACATAAATGAGGTTTAATTGGTCATTGCTATGCAAGAAAAAAAAATTTGTGGCTTTTTGGTCTGAGAGTGGCGGCCATAGGCGACCGACCAAACCGCCCATCTAGGCGTGCCAACATGACAACTCTTTCTTTAGTCGATTAGGACATTTTGCTCTCTCTCCTCCCCTTTGGCATTAATGTTTATTAGCTTTAATAAATCAAATTGCCAATTTGGCTTCTAGGTTTCCTTGGTCTGTTCAGCCATCTTTTCCACTTTCTTCAACGGGTCCTATACAAACTTTGGGTGCTTGGACCACCATAGATGTTTCTCTTTTTAGACCCCTTCAATGAATCCAAATTATGATATGAATATGAAACTTACAGTTTCATAACATAAAATATTTTTATTTATTTTCGTCTAATATAAAGAGAAATTCGTAGAGAAATTCGTATACTCGAGAGTTCGGACTACATAGTTGTAAGATCGTCTTTATAAAAAACGGACTCTTTCATTTTGATCCAACCTGCGATCCCATCTATGAACTTAGGAGGTTGAAGGTATAGCTAGTGGAATCGTGTGATTTGGATTTCTTGCCTAGCTGTTTGGTTTGACAGACGTTATTTGCATATGGAAAATGTTTGGTTTAGGTCCTTGTAGAATATACTAATATAGTCCATCACAAACAAACAAAGATGTGCACAAAATAAGTACTTCGAAAATGACAAATGAATCTTAAAGCTTTAACCTTTCGGTTTCAACTTTCTAAGACAATAGCATGTTAGCTTTGGAAGAATTATATGAAATGGGTTTATTATGCATATGAAAACTATTTGCAATATGATTTTCTGATTACATTTTGGAAGAATCAATCAAGAGCAATAAAAGCACACATTGTTAATTAGGGGCATTACCATGTGCTAGGATTCTAAGGAACGATCTTCTTCTGATCTAAACTCCACCTACTTCAAAATAAATGGTTGTTTTAAAGAAGGCTTAAATGTGGAAATGATCATTGTGTTTTACCCGTTTAGCCAATTTAGTCTCCTTGTTTTTAATTTGGTTGATTTAGTTCTTACGTTTTATTCCGTTAGCCAATTTTGTCCAATCGGTTACATTACCATTAAAACAATTCATTAAAGTTATAAAAATTAATAAATAAAAATTTTAATTGTTCTAAAAATTTAAGTTCAATTAATAAAAATAACTCTTCTTCTCTCGAGCCACTGCCACCACCCAAACCACCATGAGCAATCCAATCCACTACCCGATTCTCTCTCTCTCTCTCGTCAATCCCTCTTTCCCACCTCATAGCTGGGTTGTTTTTCGGATTTTTATTTTATTTTATACATTTTGGATTTAATCAGTCAACTGTTTTGTTGTTAAAAATGTTTTCCATTTTTAAATTGAGATTTTCTGGTTTTTTATTTATAAATAATTAGAAAGTTTTTATTAGTTTGAATAATGTTTATAAATTTTTTAATAGTAATTTAACGAAATGGACAAGATTGACTAAGTGAGTAAAACACAAAGACTAAATCGACCAAATTGAAAAACACGAGACTTAGACTGAATTGGTAAGTGAGTAAAACACCATTTTGACATTTAAGCATTTAAAGAAAGTTTGCCAGTAATAATAATGAAAACTTTTAGGCAAAATTAAGTTAGAAAAATATAGGATCGTATTTTGAATTTATATAAAGCATTTGAACTTTTGGAAAATATTTGGAATGGGAAAACATGTGGGCAGAAAACAGAGACTAGAATTGTTGGAGTAGAAAGTTTAAATCATAGCCGGCCAAGCACCACTTTTGACTTGTTGTTTTGGACTTCTAAGTTGGACTGGAACCAGGTAATACCCAACTACCCAAATACTTAATTTGGCCGATTAATAAGAAGAAAGACGGCAGTCCTAATTGGTCATTGATCATAAACAAATATGCATCTAATGAATGTTGGACTAATTGAATATTAATTTGGGGTTTCACTAAAACACCCAAAATGGGAGCTAAAATTATAAAAAAACCCAACACCCAAAACACTTTATAAACACACCTAAAACTCATCATTACACACACTCAAAACCCATTTATAAACACACCCAAAAAATATATAATTATTGATTTTGGGGTTAATTTTGGGTGTGTTTCTATGTTTAAATAGTGTGTGAGTTTTTTTATAAATACATGTTTAGAATTGGGTTTATTTATAATAATCTATATTAATTTCTGCATCTTATCAAAGTTTAGCTGTTGTTAATTTGAAAAACTTTTAATGAACACATCCTCCAATTTCATTGATTTCTTTCTCAATTCTCCACGTTCACATTCAAATAAAAGTGACAGCTGGCCCTATTGCTTTTAATTTTGATACTTAGTCATATACTTATTATTAGCACTAACGCTATAGATAAACTCTACACCATTTAATTTATATAAATAAACAAAAAAAAAACACAAAAAATAATAATTGGTCCTATTGAATTTAATTTTGATGCCCTATTCAGTATTTTGGATTTTTTTTAATGAAGTTTTGGGGTAGAGTTTGTTTTAATAAATTGATGGCAATTTTGTAATTTATAAGAAGTTAGAAGCCTCTTTATTATGTAGTAAATGAATTTTAGATATGTTTCTAAAGTCCATTTCATATAAGATATTTTTATAATTTAAGCTTTTATATTTAGATATAATAGTGAATCTCTCTATAATGAATGTTTGACTAATTGAATATTAATTTCTGAAATTTATTGAATTTTGGTTGATTTGAAATTTTTTTAATGAACACATGCTCCAATTTCAAAGATTTCTTTCTCATATTTCTTCTTTTTCTTTTTTTCTTTAGAGATTCTCGTTCTCCACATTCACATTCAAATAAAAGTAAGACTATGGCAATGACAGGAGATTTGTTGCTGAATCATTTACTCTTTTATCTTCAATCGTAAGTTCGATTCCCCTCCCTCAGGATCGCTTTGAGTGGTGATTTTCACATTCCAATTTTATCTATAAAAAAATATAAGTAGATAAAATTAGAGTGGGGAAATCATTACCCTATCGCTTTTTACCATGAATAAGGAATACCCACATAATCGAAGCAAAGTCAAAATTGTTTCATTTTTACCACCTAAATCATGGCAGTGGATGGAGTCATTACTGATCCCATCACCAATAGTTGACACGTCAGCCCTCCACACAAGATTTCCTGTACAGGTGTCCTCTTGGTGTGGGAAGCATAGAACTCAAAACTGACAGCACTCAGCCACATTCCAAATTACCATAAAACCACCTGTGATCACTGAGAAGTGAGGGCTGCAAGTACCAGGTTGAAGTAACGCACCCTGACAAAGAGAGACATGGCATTGACTAGGGTTTGGTCAACAAGAGCTGCTTTGTCTTTGAGGGTGTCTGTTCGCTGTAGAGGCTTTTCTTCTGGTAATTCTGAAAACCCTAGTCTCAAAATTCATGATTTATCTTTGCAAAGTCTAATAATTTTCAAATGAATTCTAAGATTTATGTCCTGTGTCTGATGTAGCTGTGGAGGGTTTGAAGTTTGCAAAGTCCCATGAGTGGGCTAAGGTTGAAGATGGAGGGAAGTTGGCTAGTGTGGGAATAACAGAACATGCTCAGAAACATTTGGGTGATGTTATATATGTGGAGCTGCCTGGTGTTGGTGTTGCTGTTGCACAAGGCACCATTGTTGGGAGTGTTGAGAGTGTCAAGGCCTCCTCAGACATTAACTCTCCTGTCTCTGGCAACATAGTTGAAGTGAACAAAGAGCTTCTTAGCTCTCCAGGTTTGGTAAGAATTAATTAACATTATGCTAATTTCATTGATTGTAAGTGTAATTAATCTTGCTTTATTAATTTCTGTCTGGTAATTGGGATGGTTTAGGTCAATGGGAGCCCATATGAAAAGGGATGGATCATGAAGGTGGAGATGAGCAGTAGGGATGAGTTCAATAATCTGATGGATCCTGATGAGTACTCTGAGTATGTGAAGAAGAAGATCCCAAACATTACAGAACATAAAGACACTTAGGAAAGGGTTTTTCTTTCTTCTTCTTTTTGGGTACAAGGATGCTGTCTTTTTTTTTCTTCCTCTTCTTATTGATCAGGGAAAACATTGGTTGGAACCTTTCTGCGTATCAAACCTGAAAATACTCTGAAGTTGCATCTTGATCATCAAATAGGATTACTTGTTTTACCTTCATTTTGCAGTTTTAAAACAGATATTGCCAATTTTGACATTACAACCTTAATGTTAGCAAAGTGCTATTTGAGTTGCCTAATTAGGTCTGTTGTGGTTGTTTAGTTCATATTAAATTGGTACTTTCTAGAGCGTATAGGTATAGGCGTTGTAAGTAAATGTGTATATAGCTCTGCTTCATTTTAAAAAAAAATTACTAAGCATATGGTCATTCCGATGGTAAATGGCAAAGGATTGCTGATGTTCGAGTTACAGTGTTTTAGAGCTTCATAGGTTTAGGCTAGCTGTTAGGGTAGCGTGCCAGCGGCTTTGCACCTGAGTTCGAATCTCTCTCCAATTCGTAGTTTAAATCAAAACATGAACAAAGTTTGGCAGTATGAAACTATCTTAGTCATGTTTTGAAGAACATGGATACATATGGCCCAGTGGCAGCAGCTCAACAAGTGGGCTGTGCGAAGAGAATGCTCACCAAAATGAATGGTTGGGCTAAACTTGACTCCAGTAGCTTGAGTGGTCCACTCAGTTGTTCTTATATCCACCGTTGAAAACACACCTGGAAATGATGCACCTTATCCACCAAGAAGATATTCTTTAAAATTTAGAAAGAAGCAACGAAGGAGAGATTTGTGAGGTAAAGAGAAATATGAATGGGATACAGCAGATAGCTCTTCCAGTTCTGGGGATTGTAGCTGCTGCAGCTGTTACCTTCTATGCCGTGAGCTTTGCTGAGCTCAGCGAGGTACCCTTTTATCCAATAAATCTTTAATATTATCTTCTTTCTTTTCTTCTTCTTTTTTGGGTCAAATATATATCTTATTATGTTGTTTGTTCATTACTTTCTGAGATTTTCGGTTTTTAAAAAAAAAAATTTAAAAAATTATGTGTAGAAATCTTTTAGGGACTTGGACGAGAAAGATAACGAGATTGTTGGATATAAGCCATCTCCAAGCTCTAGGGAAAAACGGGCCAGAAGAAAAGCTGAAAAACAAGCCAAAGGTTGAAGACAAAGCTTCTTGAACGTTTTTAAAGGTGCTGCTGCTGCTGCCCTTCATTCCAATCCCAGCAATTTGCAAATTATTAACATCCATATGCTATTTTGGCATATACCAATGCTCAAATAAGATTGCATTTTGATTACAACGGCCCTTTTGGTTTGAGGATATGTCGATGAACGCGTTGTAAAATGGAAATTACAATTTAGAAATTATGCTCAGAAATGGTTGTTCATGTTGATTTCAGTTTGTGTGCCAAATTTGAATTTGGGTCACCCCTGTTTCATGTAATTTGCAGCTTATAAATCATAAATTTCAATTTTAAAGAAACAAATTGGTAAAATAATAGTTCATTAAAATGTAAATAATTAAAATAAGAGCCAGAAACCCTACACCAACATAATGTTAAAAGATGCTTTATTCAGATACCATTCATCTCACTAGACACAAGGAACCGTCTTTGCTTTACATGAAGTGGAAAATTTATTTCTGCTAATGCATTTACATATTTTTCACCATCATCGGCTAATGCATTTACAAATTATTTCTGCTTAGATTTGAGCTCCTTCACCCATTTTTCAGTATCCTTCAATGCTTTCCCATATTTGCTTATTAACTGGAATAAAAAATATATAAAAAAAGGGTCTAGTTAGCATGTTCTTCAAGCTTCTTCAAACCTTGGATGTGATTTAAGCAAGCATTTCATATAAAAAAATGAGACGAGTATTGTTCCATTTTAAGGGGGAGATTGGAACAGATTGAGGAATGGGCCTACCTCGTCAACCTCATTAGGAGTCATGATAAATGGAGGAGACATCATTATATTATCGCCGGAAACGCGTACTAACATTCCATGCTTCTCACATTGGGCTCCAAAATATGCAGCTACACCTGTGATGGATACCATCAAGGAGTATCAGCAAGAAAAACAAGGAAGAATTTGTTTGGCCATAAACAGAGCCTATAATATAACAGAGACAATGCCTTCTGGCCACCACACCAATGAATGACCAGGAAGATATCACAAAATAAAATGCCAGTTAGCACACGATTAGACCATTATACACATCCTCTCTCCACACGAGCCCCATGAGGTTTAGACCTGCTTGATTGGTTCCTTGATAGGTTTCCCAGAAAAGCCAAACATATTCATACTAGATGAAGTCTACTTCATTTTCCTTCGATAGAAAGAAAGATGGGACTTACCCCATTCCGGAGGGAATAGATCATTAGGTGACTTGTTGTCTGTAAATTCTGTACCAAGGATCAATCCAGTTCCCCGTATCTGCATAACGACATAAGGAATACCATGTAAATATCTTAGTGATTGTTATTTCTCTTGGTGACCTATATAGTGTAAAAACTGTGTAACAAGACTTACCTCCCCTATAATGGGACTATCAGAGAAGGCTTTTATACCATCTTGGAACCTTGGCGAAATGCTGTTTACTTGATCGACAATATTTCGTTCCCTACAAACACGTGAAATGGTTATTGTTCAGTAGTAAAAATAAAAAAAACAAAAGCAGGTAGAAGGAAGCTGGACTGCAGTGGACCCACCAAGCTCTATCTAAATTTCTAACACAAGTCATGCCAACATAGGCAGGTCAATCAAAGATGATTTATATCAATCAAAGGGCAACTTAGTTAATTGAAATTGGTCCATTTTTTAATAAGATGCTGATGGTAGAAACCCTAGAAGCATCAAAGTGAAACTGGATGATCCAGAGTCATCTGCTTTATACCCTACTCTCTTTCTTTCAGATATGTTACAGGGTTCACTACAAAGATTGGTGATTTAGTCAGTATAAGATCAATCCTGTTTCCTCCAGATTCTGACCCTAATTGGTTCGAATCCTTGGAAGTTGAAACCAAGACACCTTTGCTTTCAAATATTTTGGGTTGGGCAAATAAGAACATACTTGTAGATCTTGAGTGCTTCAATTGCAACCGCACAGGATACAGGGTGTCCAGAATATGTAAACCCGTGAGAAAAAGAACCTGGCACAAAAGAAATCGTGTCACTCAAGAATAATAACTTTTATTGGAATTTGATTAGTTACCAACATACCAAGCTTGCTGCTTTGAGAGTGTATGACATCTGAAACTTCTGGACTCACAAGAACAGCACCTATTGGCATATAAGCAGAAGAAAGTGCCTGGGACATCCAACACCACAGTGATGAGAAAATGAATATTGTCTGGGATGTGAGTGAGCAGCTCCGTATTCATAGATAATCTCATTTTACCTTTGCTACAGATACAAGGTCCGGTTTGATGTTGTATTTGTCACACCCATACATTGCCCCAAGCCTTCCAAATGCACAGATTACCTTAAAAAGTAAACAAATAAAACGTAAGCTTAACAAGAAACATATAAAGCTTACTCACAACATCAGGTTACATTAAAGAAAAGTATAACATATACCTCATCAGCAATAAATAGAATGTCATATTTCTTCACAATAGCTTGAACCTGCATCAAACAGGAAATGCTTGTCCATTACAAAGATCTTTTTAAGTTTCCTTTTTTTTTTAAAATTAGCACCAATTGCCACGCTGAAATAAAGCAACACTAAAGCAGAACATGCGAGCCTTTTATCCTTAATAGATTTCATATATATGAAGTCTGGATCTCGTACTTCAAAACCATATCAACGCCATAAATACATTGACAACTTATAGAAACAATGTCTGAGAGGAGCTCGTAGCAGGAGCTGTGTTATCAAACTGGTCTTTCATGCTGACAAGGTGAGAACCTGAGCACGAAAATTTGGATTTATTTCATGCTTTTTTATCGCTAAAGCTCACCTTCTCAAAATAAGTTGCAGGGGGAAGTATCACACCTCCTGCTCCCAGGACAGGTTCGGCAATGAACGCAGCTATCTGAAAATAACAAACATACCATGTCACAAACACAAAGTATCCTCTGCATTTCTAGAAGGATTCCAGAAATGATATTTGAATAACTCACTGTGTCTGGTCCCTCTTTGAGGATAAGATTCTCCAAGTTATTGGCTAGTCTGGTAGAGAACTCCTCCTCTGTCTCACCTGGCATATCCATTATCAAGCTAAAGTTCAATAAATTGGTCAAAATAAATCTCAAAGATTAGACCAGTGTAAAAATAGACCTGGAAGGTGATAGCGCCAATAATGTGGGCAGTCAGTGTGCAATACAAATGGAACGGGAAGATCAAATTTTTGATGCAAAGCTGGAAGGCTGTGAAAAGAAATTTAGAGTCAATGGACTGAAGGTTGATCTTTCCTTAGAAATTCACTAGAATATTTATCCTACCCAGAAAGGCTTGCGGATATTAAAGTTGAACCATGGTACCTGTCAGGATGCAAAGATAACATCAAAGGACTTGGGTACAATGACTAGAGGAAATAAAGTGAAAACAAAATGAGTTGAGTAAGTTGAAAATACGATTTGTGTCGAGCTATGAATTTCTTTTTATCTGGGCGCCCAAGTGCATTATTATAATACCAAACTAGCTTCACCTACAAAGCAAATATTTCAAGTAAATATAAAGACATTATGTATAGAGTTCTAACATAAAGTACTTAAACCTGATAATAACTTTATAGACAAACTGGTCATTGATTTCTATAATATCATCTTTGAACTCCTGACCAAACAATGCAATTCCACTCGTTAAATTCACAGGACTTGGTATTCAGGCAACTGAAGCATTTTCAAAACTTGTGATGTTCATAAGATTTTCAAGTTTTGAATTATCATTTGATAATTACATGGAATCAAATTAGATAAGTAAAAGTAAGTCTTCCATAGTTTCAGTTCCATGATAACAAGAATGATACTGACGTACTTCAGTTTGGTTATTTTATCCCCATACATTGTATTAATTGATAAATGCTATTCTCTCAGCAATCATGATTGAAATGCAACATCATTGTTATCATGTAACGGGATAAATTCACTTTTCCATCTTATACAAATTGGAAACTGCATTGAAATAAATGTTCTCATAGAAACTAATCAAACCTGAGTATCATTGGCTTCGGATCCACTATTAGTAAAGAAGGCTTTTGCCATTTTTGTAGCTGTAAAAGTTTCTAGAAGTTCTTTTGCCAAGTCCTGTAAAATAAAGTTTGTTACTGAATATCACAGGCAAGTATCTTAAGAAGGTATCCATTCAACTATCTGGCACATACAACATATATAGCAACAGTGTAAGAGGGAGCAAAGTTATGAAGCAAGGTTTTTCTAAATAATACAACAAAATTCCTTACATTTCTAGCTTAAACTTAGAAATGACATGGCATGCATGAAGCAGCAGCAGTAATCAAAATTTGCAGATTTACATATAAAAACAAGGAAGTTATGAAAAAATATGAATACCAAAGATGGTTTAGTAGTACGATTCCAAAAGGAGTGGTAAAATGGCAAGGTATTCAACTGTTGAGTTGCAGCAGCAACTAGGCGAGGTTCATTTCCACCTGCAAATTTTAACAATAAAAAATATGAATTCAAGTGCTTTCACATATACACATGAACATGGATGACTTCGAAATTTCTTCAACACCTATTTTTGACAAATAAACATACTAACTTCCAATAGTGAAGCCAGGCAAAGCTGTAAGCGAGATAGTAGGGGTAGCTTAGGATCTATACGTGCTGATAAAGGAGGTCAAAGGTGACCAGTGCAAATAGTCTTATTCAAAAGCAGGGTGTGCAAGAAACATAATGATGAGAAATGCAGTTGGAGAGATATTCAGTACTTTTTGTGAGGTAATTGTGGCTGTTTCAAGTGACCCAGTAATATCAAAATCAAAGAAACAGTCTTAAGAAGTAGGATAATATGGACAAAGCAACACATTCAAGCTGAGAAAGAAATAGCAATGGGAAGCAAATCTTTTACCTAATGCTGTGCACCATAGACCAGCAAGAGCATCAAGATACTTCTTCCCATTGATGTCATAAACATAGCTACCCTGAAATCAAAGATCAACTCTGTTAATTGACTTTGAAAAAATCAGCTTTGAAAATAAGAAAGCACATACAATGATTGTACACCTGAGCTACTTCTATTTTCACAGAGACAATGTTAGGCCAATTCAAGGACACAACTAAGAAGTTTACCTCAGACTTTTCTATAATCAGAGGATGCAAATCAGCACTCTGCCACCCAGCTGTGAAGGGCGCAAGCATATCATGCCCCTTGAACCTGAGTTAGTACGTGTCAACAATTAAGTACATATTAGATTGGAATCTCTTGTGCACACATACAAATGTCTAGGCTATTAAACAAGTACACTACTAGAACAGTGCAGATGCAAAATCACAAATAAGATACACATGCATGAAAATATACATTATCATATACAAATAAGTGTGCACACAGAGGGAGGTTAAAGTGTAGATAATTAAGTGTAAAAGACCACCTACCCTAGACCTTTCTCATCAGTTATTGGTTCTTCCTTTTGCAAAGGTGACCCTGTACTGTAGGACCGGGACAGAAAGGGAACCAGAAAGAGATGCTCCTGTGGACTTCTAGAAGCAGCAACATATTTTGTACATGAACGAAGCTGTAAACAAGAAAGACGGATATATTAATTACAAAACTCATCATCGCGAATGGGAACATTATTTTATTAGAAAAATAAATCTTCAAGGTGAAGGCCACCTCTCAGCATCAACAAGGAAGTAGTAATAATAAAGTTTTTTACTTTGAGCATATTAACGAACACTTTATGAGACAGAGGTCATATCAGCTGGTACAATTAGTTCTACTATGCTTCCTACTATTTTCCTGGTTTCCGTATACTTAAAACTGAAAATTTGATCTCTTTTTGTTTACAACATTTAGCAACAAAATGGCTTTCAGAACTGAACTTGCAATGCCAAAATGGAGGAAATATATTCATATAACATAATAAATACAAAAATAAAAGACATAGCCAGTGATAAAACTATAACAAAGTCACCAAGAAAACAAGGGTAGTTTGTTGCAATCTTCTACGGTAGAAAACCTTGTGTATAATAGCAATTGGACAATTAAAACGAGTTGGAGATACTGAACTAAAGTCCTTACTTTTCCCAACATTTTCTCAGCAACCAAACAGAACGTCAAAAAGTTTAAATGCAATTTGTGGTCTCTCCCTCCTCAGCTTTTCTTTTTTTCTTTTGGTTTTGGCTTTGATAAAGAAAGAAAGATGATTAAAGAACAATTTAAACAAACGTCGATCCACAAACCGAGTAAGAAATACAAAGTTTCAAGGATTCGGATAAGGCATGAAAAGTCAAAAGGGCAATTGAAGTTTTATCTTTTCCAACATTTCCGCAAAGAAGCGAAAGACTTTAAGCAGGAAAATATCAAAGAACTGATCAAAGCCAAAAGATTGAAAATTTATCGAAACTCTAAGATGATGAACTGAATGAAATGATTCAAGAACCAAATGCACAAAGTATTCATACTCTGGTAACTTCTTTTTCAAAGTTCCATAACAAATACTGAACAAAGCAATCATTAAACAAACACAACCCCAAATGGGTATTTGAGATTTGATACCTGGGTTCTGAGATTGGATCCAAGAAGGCGATTAAAACCCATCTTTTTGCTTTCTCTTTATCTACAACAAAACAAGCTTTGTAATGGACAGAGACTGAGACTATGACTCTGAGTGGGAAGAACCTGCCTTGTTTTCTTCTGTACTTATAACTGTTGAGTGTGCCGGCAATGATGTAAATGACTGGCCAAATATGTCCAAATACGCTTCATTTACTACACTTTTTTATTTACATGCAAGTGGAGGAAGAAAGTGGAATCTTCAAATTTTCTGTGACTCCCCAAATGTGGGATTGCATTCCCACCAAAATAAATAAAAAGGAAACAAAGAATCATTTGCTACTATTAAACATAGCTTAAAATCAAAGTCTTCTCTTCTACGTTCACGTCTAAACGACATGTCATTCTCATCTTCAAAGAAAAAACCCGTCATTTTCATCTTTCAAAAGAAGAAAAGTGAGAATTGAATTCTACCATGTGTGTGTGGGGTGAAAAGGTCTATTATTGGAGAAGATCCCACAATATCTTTCTGTATATTAAACTACATCAAATGCTGCAACATCCAGCAATTGAAACTTGTACATATGGAATTATTAAAAACCAGAAGGATACTGCTTCTCTTTTTTTTTTAAAGAGATACTATTTCTCTATACGAATTGCAATTTATCACATATGCATAAATAACTCATCAAAAACCACACAAAAAATAAAAATTATACACATATATCATATTATCACTGCTATTAGCAAGAATATATAAATTCCTAACGAGGGAAGTACTGCAAAACCAACTAATACAGAAATGTTTAATGCAAAGTATAGGAACGCTTACGTAGTCAAACCTCGCTCTTATTTTAAATTCATATTTTTAATGCGCATGCCCAAATATCGCAAAAAATAGTTCATAGATTATTGTGAGTTGTTAATACGCAAAAGTAGGATCTGGCCAACAATTGAGCTTATTAATTGATTAAAAAAAAGAAAAAAGCTTTTATACATTTTATAATGACGAACGAAACGCATTGCAACTATAATATGCATTCAATTATTCAACAGATATCATTTTGAATTTTATATCTTGAAGTTGCACAAAGACTGAAACAGCCTTTGCTGACTCTTATATTCTTGTCGTATACAATATCAGAATTCCCAAGATTCTTATCCTCTGTCCTAACAAAAGATATATATGACATTTTGACAAACAAAATCATTTTCTCATGGGTTTTCCCCATTTTCTTGTGAAATTAGTCAGATACAAAAAAACTATATATAGTACATCAGGTCTTGATACAGAAAGGTCTGGTATCGAAATTATTATATACCTAAGCTTGCCATGATGATTAACACAAAATATCACCATATATATATATATATATATATATTTCTTATCTCAACGCATAGTTGAATGAAAACATCGTCATATTCATGATACCATGCTGTATGATTTTTTTCATCTGAATATATTCAAACAGTTATGGAATAAGGTTGTTTTTAAGTTGAACTGCTCTTGAATTAGATTGTCCTAGGGCAACTTGGCATTTGCAAAACTGTATATTTTTGCAGTACTTTTTATTTTTGTTACGTGGATAAAATAAAATTGCCTAAAAATAGCCTTTGATCGTGTTTCATGTTTTTAAGGTTGTGTAGTGTTTGATCCAAATGGCCCAACCTCGACTGGCCCTCCATATATGAATCATGAAAGGACATCACTTGCGAAATGCTAAGCTACTGCAAGTTTGACAGGTCATAATAAAAGAAAACTCGCCAACTGTGACTCACCTCCTACACACACCCAATCCAATGGAGACAAATATCATGAGTCTAAGAATCATCTTCACACATTATTAACATATATTTCCCATTTGGTTCATTTTAGAGAAGCCTTCTGTTCTTTTCCTTTTTTTCTTTTCTTTTCTTCGCATATTTTCATTGAACATCAACTGACTGGTGTGATGGAGCCCCGTCACCTTGTCTGCCAAAAAGACCTAGACTTGATGTGTACAAACAATTATGCAGCTGAGCATCTCTAAAGGAAGAGGCAAAAGAGTAGGCATATAAGATTTAACTTGCCATATTAGTATTTTCATGTTTCAAGGGAAGAAGATGCTCTTATGTAACATGGATAATACTTTTCGCTATCTTCCTGTCCAATAATACAATGACACGTAGGATAAATTTTTCACGTATCATTGTATTATTGGTCGGAATAGCACAACAAAATTCTATCCCCATTACATATAAGGTTTTTAGTAAGAGAATAGACAAATGGGTAGGCAAAATATACATACTAGGAATAGACAAATGGGTAGGCAAAATATACATACTCTCCCTAACAAGGTAATATTGCCTACTTCAAAGTGAAGATGTATATTATGCCCTTTCGACCAAAAAAAGAGGTATATTATGCCCCACTTGCTTTTTATAATAAAATATCATCATCTCCACTCTCTCACCTACTTTCTATAAAATATAATAGTAAATGTATTTCGACCAAAAAAACAATGTAAATGTAAAATATAAAAATAAATAATATAATAATGAGTTGTACACTTGCATTGCCTAGTCGTTTGGAGTGATTAATTTTTTTCACGAGGCAAAATGGGTAGGCAATATGCCACTGAGGTTGTTATAGTATAATTTTGCCTATTTCATTTACATACTCCTTTGGAGATGCTGTGATTCTATATTTGTAAGAATCTAAGTCTGATAATGGAGTTGGGAGGAAATTGCTCATTCACTAGTCACTTTCGTATGTCATATTGCTAGATTATATATTTAAACGAGAATACAAGAATCTGTGTCATATTGACAATCCCACAACTTAACTTTTGGTATTTATACTAAAAGAATTTATGAAATGACGATTCAGATTGGTAATGACCGGTAAAACCTCTTGTAATTCATTTTTAGGAGCTGGGTTACTCTAAGCCAGTGGTGATTCCTCCAAATTATTTATCATTTATTTAATGTTGTGCTTTTATAATTCATTATGTTTGGTTAAGAAATCATGAAATGACGCTGGTGTTAAGCTGAGACAGGCTTGGAAGTTTGACGACAATGCAATGAAAGACAACAAAAAGCAAAGCATCCAAAACAACGGGATTTGGAGATTTGACAACATCAACAAAGTTCGATAGCAAAAGAAGGTGGGGAAGTAAAAATGGGATGAATCTAAAAAGATAGATTTACATGTTCCAGCTCAATAGTGGGAAGATACCTTGCTAATAAAAAAAAATATTCAGAGTACAAATGGAGCTCCGTTGGACAAATCCTTTGGCTACAATGTCAAGAAAGCGCAAGAAACACTTCTTAAGATCGCCTCATTTACAAACCTCAGCTAAAGCCGGTGTGTTAAATCGGAATTTCATCAAAGAAACTGCTCCAACCCTGTAAGAGAACTCTGTTTGTAACAATTTCAAGCAGTCAGGTCAAAGGTATCAAGCTTAGCTCCCATCATTGGTTCCAGACTTGCATATTCCTCCAAAACACAATCCTGGCAAGAGGAGGAAGAAATTTACATGCATTTGTCACAACTTTCAGCCCACGAGTGTAACACTACTTCAAACCGGAACCAAAAGAAGGGTTGTTCTCAAAACCCCCTGGGACAAACACAGGAAGCTGGTTCGAGGCAGAATCTCGTCTGAATCTAGACTCCCTAGGCAAGTTTAGTCCCACCCTCTCTTGGCCCTCTCTTGAACCCAAATCCCTTTCATTTTTCAAATTTTCCCTAACTGGTGCACTCAAAAGCGGGCCGCCAAAGAATATAGAATCCCCTGTGTACATCAGTTTTTCTGTTTGTTGCACTGGAGTCTTCACTGCAGAAGATGAAGGTTCGTGTGGTGGAATAACTGGCCTTCTACTATAACTGCTTGTTTCTGCATTAGGATTTGAAAAACCTGTTTGTGTGGATAACCTGTTTCGAGCTTCAGAAGCTGATACAGGAACTGAGACATACCTCCCTGCTTCTTGGTCCCAAACAACGGATGACCTTCTGACATCTCTGAAAAGAGAAGAAGCTGGAGCTGACAGCAGCAATGGATCAGTAGTACTTCCCCTCTGCATAATCTTTTCATCAAATCCCAAGCTGACATTAGGCAATGTTGCCTTGGAAGTTAATGGACGGTCAGGAACTAAGCTGGGGACTGAAGTGGCTGCACTAAAACGTCCCAGACCTCCCTGTGGTAGAGGGCTAAGTGTGACCGCTTCATGAACATGGCTTGGACTACTGAAGCTACTTATGCTTTGAGTCCCAGTTTCATACTCATCTCGGCTACCTTGACTTGGAGCAAAGGAATTTCTTGACAACCTCAACTCGTTCTTAATCTCTTTATTTGCCCCCGTGTCAGTGCTTACACTACTTCTCACACTCATATTGCCACTTGAGCTAAGTTCAAGGTCAGGTTTATCAAGTGGTCGTAGAACAGAGGATGATGCCCTGGCTTTGGCTGCTGCTCTCATGGCCTCACTGGAATCCAACTTTGCAAGCTGCCAAGCACTAATGCGAACAGGCCTTTTAGGACCTTTCTGCTCTCTTTCTGTAATTCCAGTTGCATCCGGATCAATAGTTGATGGGACCATTCCAGGCTCCAAATGTGGTACAACTTCCTCCTAATGAAGCAAAGCTCGTGTCAAGTGTAAAATATACAAAGTTTTCTTTCTCCCAGAGGCGAAAAAAGATATAATGTCAAACAGAAGACAGGAAACTAGTTGTGGGTCCATGCTGGCAATTCCTGTACCCATTCTTAAAAGCCACTAATGGAGGAAAGAAAAATAATTGAGAAAGGAAGAAGATTTGAAGGGCAAGAAAATGGGAAGAAAATTTTGAAAAAATTATTCCTTGCGAGATCAATAAAAACATTAATTTTACTATTTAAGCCATCATTTGGATCAAGCAAAAAAACTCAAATATACAGCATCCAGATAATAACTCCTCATACTTGAGCAGATTGAAATATGGACATGAAGAAAAGACGAAGGATTAAACAACAATGTAGTTCTTTTAACTACACTTGCATAAGTTCAAAAAAAGGCCATTACACCCAGAAATCCACCAATCCGCTTTGCGGACGCAGCTCTGAAACTGGGCCCCCCAGCTGAAACCTACAATCTTTGGGAGGCAGGGAAGACTAGCAAATAGCTAGGTAGGTACCTTTGTGGGTTTCGAACCTCAGACCATACGGGAGCATCATGGGCCTGACCATTAGAGAAACAGTGGGAAGAAACTGACCCAAAAAAAACAGTGCGAAGAAAAGAAAAGAAAAAGATACCAAGTTTCAGCCCCCACATAATTAGATATGGATTTGCTGATTACATCTTGTTTGTTTCATTTACTCTCTGTTCCATACGTTGTAAAATATCAACTGGGACCAAACTGTTCCACCCAAGAACAGTGCAATTAATCATCTTGTCAATATCTAGTTCTAAAAACATATGAAACCACAAGTCAAAGATGGGTATTTGAAGCCTAAAGTTAGTTTGATTTGAACCACTGTCAATGCCTTTCACTAAGAGTAAATTAAGATATAAAGTGAATACTAAAGTACCTGATAATCCACAAATACTCTTGGAGGGGTACACCATGCACCCTTGTATTGCAGACCTAAAGAACTCCCACCACTCAAGCCAGTTGTAGCAGATCCTGTTGGGGAGTTCCGAAAAGAGTTCGCGAAATTATTGAAAGCCTCATCTACATATTGTCCACGTTCCTCACTCATGACTCGCATTGCCACAACATATTCATAGGTTGTAATACCCTAATTCAAATTTAAAATTCAGAAAATAAGATTATATCACTTGAAATATAATAAAAGCTCTCCCTTAAGCTCCTTTACTACACTTAGCATCATGGAAATGAGTTCAATAACCAAAGGCACAGACCTTCCTAATTAGTATCATGTGGAAGAAGAATAGTTCACAAAGTGGAACACATGCCAGCACAGAAACTGCTGTACATACAGTCTACACAAAGTGAGACCCAAAGTTAGCACGGCAATTTTTCTATTGATACCGGCAAAAGATTAGGAAGCTAACTTTAGTTTAGAGCATTTAAAGAATAAGATGTACCACAACTGTTGCAAACGGGGGACGAGTGAAACCATTTCCAAGTCTATCAATAATTTCTGCCTCCATGCTTCTCTTATTAACAAAGCAGCGCACAAGGACAGCAATACCAACTCCAGCTTCAATGACAAGCTGAACCAAAATGGGCAGAGAGCGAGCATCTTTAGTACCAAAGATTATTACTGCACATGATAGTTATCAGACTGCAATACCTACCCAAAGAAGACTGGTGGCCATCAAACAGATAAAAGTAACATAATTTTTGTGTCCCACGCAATTGTTAAGCCACTGCAGCCATGTAATATATTGAGGTTACTTTTGTAGAGATAATATTAAGATAGGTCAACCCAAAACAAGTTGCACAATACATCAAACAACATGAAAAATACCCGACAGTGGTGATCAAAGCCATCCACACACTTATCACAACTTCTACAGTGCTTGCTGAACTTGCGGACCTGCAGCATGAAAAGTATTCATTGTAGTAAAGAAACAGGATTTTATAAACCTTAATTGCTCAAGCTATTATCAGAGTATGGTCACTTCTATAGATCATATGATTCATTTTGCACCAAAAAATGTAACCAACTCAACTGCCAAGAATCTATTGAGAGAGAGTATACTGAGATCATAACTTAAAGCATTTCTACTAGCTTCTTCCTGGGAAATGAAGCAGCTTCACAACTTACAATACAAAATACTAGGAGCATTTAGCTTGATAAAGAAGCACATGAGAAACTAAAATGACTAGAAGTGATGAATGTTTAAACTGATAAATTATGATACTATGCTTGTCATAATGCAATACCTCAGCATTGCACAATGTGCAGAACAAAGCATCTTCACCACCTTGACTCTCAGCTGCACCTTCCTGTTGTTTGCGGCAGTCTTCGTGTACAAACAATGCACAGAAGATTCCACCAATGCAACATTTCCTGGTAGTGGGTTCTGCTACAATATTTACACCCCCTAGTTCTCCTACTGAGCCTTTCCTACTAGAGTTAGCTCCTGCTAAACTTCTGGAAACTGATGATGGAGAAGAATGCCCAGTGGTGGTTTCATCAAATTTTCTAGGCAAGTCTTTTGCTGATAACCTATGATTTGGATTGATACTATTTGTTGCTCCATTGTCAAACTTGGACATAATGCCAGGATCTGCAGGATTTATTGCAGTGCATCGAACGTAAAGAATGAAGACAAGCAGTGCCTGAAATACCATGACAAGATTATGGGAATACCATTAGATATAAAAAGCTAAATCTATTTAGAAGAAATGAAATTAGTTATGATTCTGATGAATTTTGCTAAAGGCTAAAGTATTATAAGAAGTGACTGTCATAGAGAATCAATTTTGAACTCTAGAAAATCTAGTCTAGTTTGGCCCCATTAAATTTTTTATCTTTGAAAAAAATATAAATCAAATTTGGACCTATATGAAAGCCTTAAATTAAATAATTTCACTTACCACTGGAGAGTAACTTCCAATCAAAACATATTCCCAGATATGGCCTCCAAGGAAAGGCGCAAAGAAAGCATAGAACGCAACCACTAACAAGCAGAATACGGTAATAGCGACAACCTGCCAAGTAAAAAACACAGTTTAGGTGATAACTCGATTAACAAATAATTAAAAAAAAATCATGATAAATTAACAAGAAAGAGAGAACCCGGTGTCCAGAAAATGGGTAGATATATAGGCAAAAGGAAAATGAACAAATGCTGCCTTGCTAGGTTCAAGTTTAAACAGCCTAAACAAGCATAAACTCAAGCATTCGAGCTTTTCCTACTTTTTTCTCTTACTTGGGAACCCAATACTGCATTCCCATCCCAATACTCCTCCCAAAAAAAGGTAAAAGCACACCTCAAGGACCTAACTAACATTTGGAGAAATAATGATGGCCATAAAGATTTGTCCTTTTACACGAATTCACTAACGAATCCCCACACTCAGAACAGGGATCAGACTATAATTAGCCCTTCTGAGAGAAACCCACATCAGCAACTAAGCGGTTTAAGCAGACCCTAATCAATATTTTAACACAAAAACATAAACAGACATTGATATGAAGAGATGAGATACAAGTCTGGACTAGAGAAGACATGTAAGTACCTGGAAGGTGTGAGCAGGTAGTTGCCATCCATGTTTTCTCACCATAACTTCCCAATTCAGACCAAACCCACCGCCCAAAGCAAACCAAAAACCCTAGCACTCCCAAACTAGAGAGTGGAAGAAGACTAGAAATACAAGAAAAGGAGAGAGCTTTTCAGAGAAGAGTGTTTCCCTCTCTGTAACCCAAAAGCCAAAAATAAAAATGAATTTTGAGGAACCCCAAAAAAGAAAGTAAGAATTTACTTTAACGGTACCTGTTGCTCTCAATTTGCCACCACTCACAGATAATACAAATATTAACAAAAAACAAAAGAATAAAATGTTGAAACTGACAAACAGAAAAGGAAAAGGAAAAAGAAAAAGAAACCCAGTTGTGAAATGGAATGAAGGAGTTGTGCAATGGGTCAAAGAGAAAGAAGTGAGAAAAAATAGCAGAATTTGCTGGCCTTCGGCTGAAGAAGCAAAGAAAAGCCGAAAACAAAAACAAAAGGCGTTAACTTTTGGGCCGTTGACAGACTGAAGACTCACCAGTATGTGAAGATGTAATTTGTACAGTGGACGTGTGTAATGTGTTAGGTTTGCTTTTGGTAGAAAAATATGGGTGCGTTATTAATGTTGGCGTTTTTGTCTGGGTCCCACTAAAATATTATTCTCTCTCATCTCTTTCTCTTGTCTCTCTCCTCAACTTTACTCTTATTTCATGTTTTTTTAATAGTTCCTTGACATTTTTTTGGCTAATAATTTGATTTTTTAAAATCATCTTTTGACCCCTTTAATAAAGCTTCAATAAAATATTTATTTGATTATAAGGAACTTCTTTGATTAGCCATAGGTGATAATTCTATGTTTTTCTACTCTAACTCCGGTGATCAAAAATATTTTTTACTTATATATATTTTTTTTAAATATAAGCGTAGTCTGAATGAGGTTTTTCACACACACTATCATCGCTCTGTTATGGAGATTTGAATTTTTGTAAGTCAATGCTATTTTCTACTACGTTAGACCGCATTAACATGAAAGTTTTCATGTTAATAAATAAGTAACACGAGGTGAAATTGGAATGTATAGTTATGGAAAGAAACAAGTGGCAATGATCTCTCTTGCCATAACAAGATAATGTGAGACTATCAAAATCAAGAACATAGTCTTGAATCCAAATCCTCCATCTCAGTTTATCAAAAAAAAAAACTCAATATAATAGTGATATACAAATTGAGTGACTATGGTATAGATTACAGATTCAATAATATGCAAAGTAATTTTCCTATACAAATTAACCATGCATCAAGAATGATCCTAAAATCATTGCTTCCCCTAAAAAATATTGAGTCGTTTGAGATACAGAGTGACTGCCTTGGATTACATCTACAATCTCTCTCTCTCTCTCTCTCTCTCTCTCTCTCCTCTCTCTCTCCAATATCCATAAAGCAAAGACCCTAAACCTTATACATCCCAAACCCAAGAAAATAAAAACCAACTTGTCTCCCTGTCTCTCCTCTCCTATCCTCTCCCCTCCACTGAAGCTTACAAACTTCTATACAAGTTTCAAGGAAAATTCTATGCTCGAAACATATCTTCTTCTTCATCTTCCAGCTTTAGAATTCAATGCAAATGCGCGGCCAACTGCTTTGGTGGTGAAGCCAATAAGATAGATAGTTATCAGAGCTGAGGGCCTTTCGTATAGGTATACGAAAATTATACGCGTATAGAAGTTATAGAAGTGTCTGTTCATGATTAAGTTTAAATACATATTTTGACAGTTTTTTATAGAAAAATGCGTGAATCAAAATGTGATAAAATTGTCATGTTTGTATGTGATTCGATTTGAAACTCTTGTTAGATCTTAATGAAGTTTCAGTGACTTTCTGTACTTTTGCATGTCACAATGGTCATCGAATTTTATAGATGCAGATATATATGGCATGGCAAGAGATGCTCCCTTTTCTGAACATATTTTGAAGAATTTAACGTCCTCTATTTGGAAAAACTGAAAAGCTACATGCATGAGCTTTTCACATCATTTTTGTGTCCTGTTAACAAAGGGTTTGATGAGTGCTTCTGGTTTAACTTGAGAGACTTGGGGATCCAAAAGAAGAAAGTGTTGGCAAGGACGGAACCAGGAATTTTTATAGGGGTGGGCTAAATTTTTTTTCCCAATAAGATATCTTACATAAGCTTGTTTGTCACAAAGTAATATATACATAAACACCAATTTAAACACACATTGTCAAACCTCAAACAAATAATACATTGCTAAAAAAAAGAGCTTACCTAATGAAGTGGAACCCTAGGCTCCTTGAGTGCATCAAAGTCATCGATTATTGAATCTGAATCAATGTTCATAGAAATTTCTTTCTCGATATAGACAATAAGGGAATCTGCAAGATACTCATCCTCTATCTTGTTGCAAAGTACAGTCTTAACATGCTTCATAGCTGAAAATACTCGTTCTGTCATTGAAGAATGAATCAATAGTTTTTCCTCTCTTTGTCAATCTACTATTATCATCATTTGACATTATGTCCAAACAAGAAATAATACTATAAAGATAGTCTAAAGAAGCAATAATGCTAACGCAGTAACAATCCAAAATATGCAATCCAAACTGCAGAAAACAAAATATGTAGTAGTTTTATATTGCATTGCATTTGCATATACTACCATACCATACCATCAAGAACTATAGGTAACATATGCCAAAATTTCAATATAAAAAAATCAATAAGATTATTTTACCTGAAGAGTGTATTGCAGGCTTTGGTAGAATTCCAATTTCAAATTTCCTTATTTTCTCAATACCTGTAGAAATACATATAAACCCAAAGATTAATTTAAAGAGATTTAATGACATGTTTAATTTAAATAGATTATTCTAACTGAAGAATGTATTGCAGACTTCGAACCTCATCATGTAGAAATACCTCTTGAGAGGAAATTGAGTATCGGCATTGATGTTAAGCCAAAGAAGAGTGCCGAAGGTTAACAGGGAAAAGAGACCAATATCGTTTTTTATTAGCTTATTATATTAGAGAAAAACAATGTCTGTGGAATGTGATGAGCACAAAACAATATTAAACAAAAGAAAAGGCACAAAACAAGGAGACATGTCGGCTGACATTAGTTAGGGATGATGGGCTAATATTTTTGGGAGTGAAAATAACTGTATAAAATCTGCACTCAGTTTAATATTTTACAATTTTTGCACTGGGCTAGAGCCCACCTGAGCCTATACACAGTTCCGTCCTTGAGTGTTGGGGTTTCCCAATGTATTAAGTCAAAGAGAAGACTTGTGGTTACGAAAGTTCAAAGGTATCTAGATCTTCAAATTTATACATATATCAGTCACAATGGAATTTGAAAGAATAATAGATCAAGAGAATGGACTTTGCAGGCATTCATTGACATCACCATACACACCTGAACAAAAAAAAGTTGTGGCTCAAAAAGAAAGAAATCCAACAATCATGAACATGGCAAGAAATATGCCCGAGTCCCATGCACTTGGTTCACAAGATGAAAGGAGATAGGAATCTCTGTATTTTCTGAATTAAAATATAGAGTTAGGGATCGTTTCTTAATTTGAGGAAATTGGAAAACCGAAAGTAATGTGACATAATGTAAGGTCTTAAGTAAAGGAAAACAATGTAAGGTGTTACAATTTGTACTTATACGATACCTTTAATTTTTAAAAATGTGTGTAAAAACCGAAAGTACTTTCTTGAAATGTTTGTACACGAGATTACCAAGTATGCTAGTATGAGCATTGTTTGACTCCTTAAAATTGAGTATACTTTAGTAGTGTGTGTGTGAGAAATCTTCTCTCTTTATTCCTATATCGCAAATTCGCAATCATAACGTGTGACAGTCATACCAATTTTTTTAAAAAAACCTTGAATTTGGACGACTCATTTATCTGATTTAGCAAATAAATCAACAAAACAAAAAAAAATATATTTTTTTAGATATTTATAAAAATACCCAATTCTAGACATGTATTTATAAAAATACCCAAGCACTATTTAAACATAGAAACATACCCAAAACCAACCCCACAATCAACAATTGTATATTTTTTGGGTGTGTTTATAAATAGATTTTGAGTGTGTGTAATGATGAGTTTTGGGTATGTTTATAAAGTGTTTTGGGTATTGGGTATTTTTATAATTTCAGCCCATTTTTGAGTATTTTAGTGAAACTCCCATATTTTTTCGAGAAGCAAAACAAAAATAAATTTGATATATATATATATAATATATGTGAAGAGAGAGGGAGAGAGATAAGGCAGCTAACGTGTGATTTGTTGAGCAGGCAGCCACGCGTGACACGCGCACTCAGCTAATAATGTTTGCAAAAAGGCAGGACCCACATCTCTGTGGTTACAGCAACAGCGGGGCTGGCACGCACGACGCGTGCGGCAGCGAGGTTTGGGAAATAAATTAAAATAAAATAAATTAAGAAAAATTTAGAACAAAAATAAAAGAAATAAATCAATAAAAGGGGAAAAAGAGGCAGCGAGTGAGGAAAGGTGAGAGTCAGATTGATCGAGCGTTTTTGAAACCCTAAACAGAAACAAATTGGGGGCATTAAAGGACCTTCGTATTGGCCACTCGCTTAACCCCCTCGCGTGCGCGATCATCTTCCCCAGTCTCAGATCGAAGCTCTCTCCTCCTCCACCTCCTTCGTCCATATGTAATACACAGAGAGAGAGGTAGACCTCTCTTCTCTCCCTATATATAAATATCTCTCTCTCTCTCTCTCCCATGAAAACCAATTCATTGTTTTAAAATTTCTTTTTGGTTTTTCTGTTGTTGAATGTATTGCTGTGCTATTTGGGATTTGTATGGATTGTAAAGATTGTAGTTTTATTTTTGTTTTGTGTAAAAAGTATGTCTTTTCATGTGGGTGGTTTGATTTCTTGCATTTGACACAAAATAATGAAATGGATTTGAAAATGGGGAGTGACTGTAAATCACTATAGAGTATGTGTTGAGCCTTGTTGTTATGTTTTACTACAAATTGTATGCAGAAGTTGGCTGTCTAATTTCATTTTTCAGAGTAATTTTCCAACATGGTAAATTCAGCTGAGCTAGAATTTCATTACGTGGGAATACTTTATTTATTAAACAGGCTTAGTAGTCCAGTTAGTCTCCCAAGTGGACTTGCAGTTTTGCACATTTTGGAGCTTGTGGAGTGCTTATTAGCATATAAAGTATGATTGCCCAGTTCTTTGTGTATGCAGCATATGACATGGTAGTCTATACTTTAGGAATGTAATTGCAAGTTCCTTAGGATTAGAAATTGTATGATGAAACAGGATGTGGGACGTGTGAGTTGGATTGGGTTTTGATTTGTATTGTCTGGTTTGGCTTTGAACTTTCTCCCTCTCTAGGTTGTTCCATCTGTGTGTGTGTGTGTGTGTGTGTTGCACTTCAATGCAGACAAACCACCCTGATCCTGCTGCCAAATGTAGCTCAGATTTTTTTTTTTGTTCCTTTCCTAAACAAGACCACATTTGTGGTACAAATAAATACTCTATTGATGTTATTTGAACATTTTAGAGTGTTCTTTGACCTTTAGACTGGTTTTTCAATATTTTGGTATTGGATTAAGATGCTTTCTGCAATGTCATGTTAGCCACTTTTTGATGTTGATATACATGTTTATGGTTTCCTAGATGATAATTTATGGATAGATAATTATCATAGATTTTATTAGTATGTATCTGATATGTTAAAATTTATTAATAGGTTCAAAAGGAAAAGTTGTACATCTTACTGCAATTTTTGACTGGCTTTCATGTTTTTCCTTTATTCTCCAATTTTAGTTTACTTTTGATGGGAAATTCAATAAAAGGAAAAACCAAAAAGGTAAAGAACTCAAGATGCATTTGTAGTCAAGATTTTGCGTCTATGGCAATTCTTTAGTGCAGATGTTCAATAACAAAAAATGTTGAATGAATGAATAAACGCAGAGTGTCTCTTGTTCTCATTGTTGAATATCTTTAAGTTGCGTTAAATTGGCTATAGAATGGGAATGTGCTGCGCATAATTTTGCATTCTCCATATCATTTATAAGAAAAGGCCCGAGGGGCTTTTCAGAATGAATGAAATGTGTTCTAGTACTAAAACACTGTCTCATATTTAGCTAAAACGGTGAAAGAGTACTCTAAAATTCTTTTAAGAATGTTAAAAGGGTTTTCAAGTTTTGTTCCCTGAAAGGTATTCAGGTGAGTTCAGGACAACACCTTATGCCTACAAGAAAGTGCCTTACCACCCTGTTCTGGTATAGTAGTTATAAACACTTCACTTTGGTGGTCCTGAATACTTGTGGCAATGTGACATGATATTAACAAGGATATGGCTGCTGGACACTCCAAATACGTGGAATGCCTGTGTTGAACAGAAAATTCTCACACCCATAACTGACTACGTGAATACGTAGTTCTGAATATCAAGTAATAGCTCTTTTGGTGGTTGTGAAAAACATCCCCCCAACACAATTTGTTCTATCTTTGATAATCACCTAAACCTCTTAAACTATCACAATTTCAACACATGATAGTGGTTCACTTAGCTATTTCTATGGAAGTTTTCAGTCATGTAGGATTAATGTTTTTGCTCTCTATTTATTTATCTTTCTAATTAAGGAGGAACATTCTCCTTTCTTCTTTTATGTCTCCAGCCAAAGCGTTATATTATCATTTAAGATACCATGGGAGGCGATCCTGGTCCCTTATGTTGGAAGAAGAGGATGTCATCATCTTTTTGACATTGACAAGGCTATACAATCTAGTTGGATTTGTTAGTTACATTGTACTTCGAACTTCCAAAATGGTTTGTAACTCTTTTTCTTGCTTAGTTAGGAATCTTGATGTTTTATTGTTATTGGCATTATCATCCTCGGAGTTTGTAGTTTTTTTTCTTTTCATTTTCTGATTTACTGGCAACTGTTGTCCTTTCTTTCTTCCAGATATTCTCCGATAATAACCAGTTGAAATTAAATAATCTCACTATGGACATAGATCTACGGCTACCTTCTGGTGAACATGACAAAGAAGATGAAGAACCACATGGAATTGATAACATGTTAGAACATGAAGAAAAATTGCAGAATGGAGATATTGAGAACGGAAACATTGTGGATGTTAGAGATGAGGTACATGCTGAAGATGGCGGGGGTTTGAATTCTCCAACAGCAGATATGGTAGTCTTTAAAGAGGATACAAATCTTGAGCCGCTTTTTGGTATGGAATTTGCATCACATGGGGAAGCATATTCTTTCTATCAGGAGTATGCTCGGTCTATGGGGTTCAACACTGCAATCCAAAATAGCCGCCGTTCAAAGACATCAAGAGAATTTATTGATGCAAAATTTGCTTGTTCCAGATATGGGACCAAGCGCGAGTATGACAAGTCGTATAATAGACCGCGTGCCAGACAGAACAAGCAAGACCCGGAAAATGCGACTGGTCGACGATCATGCTCAAAGACAGATTGCAAAGCTTCGATGCATGTGAAGAGAAGACCAGATGGTAAATGGGTTATACATAATTTTGTGAAGGAGCATAACCACGAGCTTTTACCAGCCCAAGCGGTCAGTGAACAAACAAGAAAGATGTATGCTGCAATGGCTAGACAATTTGCTGAATACAAAAATGTGGTTGGCCTAAAAAATGATCCCAAAAATCCATTTGATAAAGGTCGGAATTTGGCATTAGAGGCAGGAGATTTGAAGATTTTGCTTGATTTTTTCACACAGATGCAGAATATGAATTCCAACTTCTTCTATGCAATAGATCTGGGAGAAGATCAACGTCTGAAAAGTTTGTTTTGGGTTGATGCGAAAAGTAGGCATGACTACATCAATTTCAGTGATGTGGTGTCTTTTGATACCACCTACATTAGGAACAAATATAAAATGCCTCTTGTTTTATTTGTTGGAGTGAATCAGCACTATCAGTTCGTGCTGCTTGGATGTGCTTTGGTATCAGACGAAAGTACAACAACATTTTCTTGGCTAATGCAGACGTGGCTGAAAGCTATGGGTGGGCAAGCTCCAAAAGTAATAATCACTGACCATGACAAATCGATAAAATCAGTTATCTCAGAGGTGTTTCCAAATGCTTATCATTGTTTTTGTTTGTGGCATATTTGGGGGAAGGTTTCTGAAAATCTTGGCCATGTAATTAAACGGCATGAAAATTTTATGGCGAAATTTGAAAAGTGCATCCACAGGTCATCTACAAATGAAGAGTTTGAAAAAAGATGGTGGAAAATTCTAGAAAAATTTGAACTCAAAGATGATGAATGGACTCAGTCATTGTATGAAGACCGAAAACAGTGGGTGCCAACATACATGAGGGATGTTTGTTTGGCTGGGATGTCTGCGGTTCAGCGATCTGAGAGTGTTAATTCCTTTTTCGATAAGTATGTGCATAAGAAGACCACTGTACAAGAGTTCCTGAAACAGTATGAAGCAATTCTACAAGATAGGTATGAAGAAGAAGCCAAAGCAGATTCTGATACATGGAACAAACAGCCCACATTGAGATCTCCTTCACCCTTGGAGAAGAGTGTCTCAGGGGTGTACACACATGCAGTATTCAAGAAATTTCAAGTTGAGGTTTTAGGTGCAGTTGCCTGCCACCCAAAAAGGGAAAGGCAAGATGAGACGACCATCACTTTCAGAGTGCAAGATTTTGAAAAGAATCAAGATTTCATTGTAACATGGAATGAAATGAAGACAGAAGTTTCTTGTTTATGCTGCTTATTTGAATACAAAGGTTATCTTTGTAGACATGCACTGATTGTTCTCCAAATTTGTGGCCTTTCCGCAATCCCAGCTCAATATATATTAAAACGTTGGACAAAAGATGTAAAGAACAGGCATTTGGTGGGGGAAGAATCTGACCATGGACTGTCCAGGGTGCAAAAATTTAATGATTTATGTCAACGGGCTATGAAAGTGATCGAGGAAGGATCTCTATCTCAGGAGAGTTACAGTGTTGCATACCGTGCACTAGAAGAAGCTTTTGGAAATTGTCTGAGTGTAAATAATTCTAGTAAGAGTCTGATAGAAGCTGGCACATCATCAGTCACTCATGGTCTGCTTTGTATTGAAGACGATAGTCAAAATAGAAGTATGGGCAAGACAAATAAAAAAAAGAATCCAACCAAGAAAAGAAAGGTTTGTTGTTGGTAGTGACTTAATTATGATATTCTTGTTATAATTATATTTGTTAAAGGTGACCTTCTAATCAAATTGCAGGTGAACTCTGAGCCGGATGTTATGACTGTTGGGGCACAAGATAGCTTGCAACAAATGGTTTGTCTTGTTCTATGAGTTTTTAGCTTTTATGAAAACAAATATTTGTTTTAGATTATTTGCGTCAAATTGGTATCATAATCTGTACGCGTATTGCGTTTTGAAACAATATTATGATGGCTACACAATATTATGAAACAATATTGTGTTCTATGAGAGTAGTGTTATAAATTAATGGACTTGAAAATACCAATTTTTTACAATTGATTCGACTATGGTAATATTTTGTAGGACAAATTGAACCCAAGAGCAGTAAATCTCGATGGCTATTACGGTGCACAACAGAGTGTGCAAGGAATGGTATGACCATGTCTTTATGTATTAATGCAATAAGCAGTTTTTGATTTTTTTCTTCTTATTTTCAATCTGTGCATCCTTTTTGTCAGGTTCAATTGAACTTAATGGCACCTACACGGGATAATTACTATGGGAATCAACAGACCATTCAGGGGCTTGTAAGTCTTAATTTTTTTAAATGAGTATAAAAAGACTAGTGATACTGCAATGTAAATGAATATAACTTTGTGACGTGGGCTTCATACATGTAGGGACAACTGAACTCTATAGCCCCAAGCCATGATGGTTATTACAGTGCTCAGCAAAGCATGCATGGGCTGGTACAGCAAACTTATTATGATAACGAATACATTTAGCCTATGACCATGTTCAAATGGTTTCAATTTATAATTTGGGGCGTTGTGTTTGCAGGGACAGATGGATTTTTTCCGAACAGCAGGTGGTTTCACTTATGGCATGCGGGTTAGTTTGCTAGACATGAGCACTAATGGCTTTCCTAAATCATGTATTTGACTTTAATTTATCTTACAATATTTTTCTCCTCATGCCAGGATGACCCGAATGTAAGAACTGCTCCATTGCATGATGATGCATCAAGACATGCTTAAGGAACACATTTCTCAGTGTTGGCAGCTTGCATTTGAAATGGGTATTTATTGAACTTTTTGGCTGTTTGCTAAAGTTTTACTTGAAACATGGTAAAAACTGATTCGAATTTTATTCAGTAGGTGAAGGAGATGTTTTGAAGATAATCTCTCATGTAAAAAGAAAAAGGAAGAAATGTATCATGCCTTGTGGGCAACCTCCTGTACAATAAGACATGATAGAGTAGGCTGTTGTTAATTATTTCCTATGCGATCTTATTGGAAGTAGGAAGAAAATTTGATCGGGGTTCATATATTTTGTAAAGGATGTTGTATTATTGTACCCTCTGATTGCTTAGCCTCGGTCAATAGGGTCAGTTGAAATCAAAATAACTTATTACTAGTCAAATTCCATTGACTGATTGCCAAATTGCCAAATGCAATTTTCTTTTCTTTTCTTTTCTTTTTAATGTTTAATTTTTGTTTTGAAAGAATTGTAGTGCGTGCGTGTCAATTTAATTTTTGCAGTAAAAGTTTGAAAAGTATCCGAGTCTTTGGAGTTGCTTAATATATAATTGATGACTTGGCAAATGTTGATCAGTGTAAATTTCAGTTTGCAGTGACTTACATCCAGTAAAAATCTCAGTTCGTAGTGACAATTACAAAAAAAATTCACCTAGTAATTGAACTGTATCTTGTTCATTCAAAATTTGGTGATCTAACACTTCATACAAGTAATACTAGTTAATCATGCAAGTCTCGCAGTGTAATATAATATAATATCTTAGGGTTATTCGTTTTATCAACTTTGATCCAATTTGCATTTAAATCCCTCTATTTCCAAAATCGTTCCCGTGGTCCTTCAACTTTAGTTTCATTAGGACAAATGGTCCTGCCATCAATTTTGTTAACGTTTTTTGTTAAATGCAAAGGTAAAATGGTATTTTGGTATTATTTTTAATTTTCAATTTATGAATATTCATTTCACCCAAAAAATAAAAAATAAAAATAAAAAATCTTATTCCTATGCTCAGTCAAACTAAAAATTAAAAATTAGTTCTTATTCCTAAAAACTTGATTTTTTTATATTAATATTTTAATCAATATTTTAATCAATTTAAAATTAAAAAATATATAATAAAAAAAACCATTTTACCCATGCATTTAACAGAAAAGTTAACAAAATTGACGGCAGGACCATTTGTCCTAACAAAATTGAAGTTGAAGGACCACGTTAACGATTTTGGAAATTGAGGGACTCAAATGCAAATTGGGTCTAAATTTAGAGACTAATAAAACGAATAAGCATAATATCTTATGAGAGCGCAGTATGTTGGTTCAAAAAAAGCAATTAGCTACAACTTCCATGTTACACATGTAACATTTTCCTATGAGCAATGCTAAGCTCATATGTGAGCTGTTGATGCATGTGATGTATCAACGGCTGATAATCGTTTACTCTCACAATTGGGAGTCTAATATATAGACAGAAGGTTAAGGGTTAATTGTTTTATTAGTTCCTGAACTTAAACCTAATTTGCATTTGAGTTCCTCAATTTCCAAAATCGTTCTCGTGGTCCTTCAACTTCAGTTTCGTTAGGACAAATGATCCCGTTGTCAATTTTGTTACCTTTTTCTGTTAAATGCAGGGAAAAAAAATTAGTATTTTTATATTAAAACCAAAAAAATGAATAAAACGTCATATCTTTAAAATAAACATAAAAAAAATCAAATAAAAAACCAAACAAAAAAAAAGAAAAATAAAGTTTGGGGGGAGTAGAAATCTGGATAGAGGGGAAGATAGTGTGTTTAATTTTAATTTTTTAGTTCTTAAATTTTTTATTTATATTTTAATCAATTTTGATACAAAAATACCATTTTGCACATGCATTTAACAGAAAAGTTAACAAAATTGACGGTAAGACAATTTGTCCTAACGAAATAGAAGTTGAAGGACCACGAGAATGATTTTCTAAAATTGAGAGACTCAAATGTAAATTGGGTCTAACTTTAGGGACTAATAAAACGATTAACCCCAATATTAATTATAGAAATGGTCTCTCCAAAAGACCATACCAAATTCACTATTAAAATTCAAGGACCAAAATGTAAAGTGGTATAATTTAAGGGCAATGCTAGGAACCTTCTCTCTAACTTTCTCCTTTGGACATTCTCCATTTTTTGCTTGACATGTGTCATTCTCCTTACACTTAAAAACAATGTCATTAATGTATTATACAAGCTAACTTTTGCTTTCCAAGTTTACCCTTATTAAATGTATTCAATTTATCCAAAAAAAATTCACAACTTTCTTACCATCTTATTAATTTTTTTTAACCTCAATTTTTTTAAAAAAAGAAAATGTAGGCTTTTTAAAAAAAGAGGAAATGCCCTTTTTTTTTTTAAAACACAAAAGTTTTAGATAGAAAAAAAAGTCTAAACTTGACGTTAAAAAAAAGGGACATTTCCTCTTTTTTTTAAAAAGTAGATATTTTCTTTTAAAAAAAATAATTGAGGTTAAAAAAATTAATAAGATGATAAGAAAGTTGTGAAATTTGTTTGGATAAATTGAATACATTTAATAAGGGTAAACTTGTAAAGCAAAAGTTAGTTTGTATCTATATATATATATAACGCAAAAGCAGAAAATGCCATTGGTTAATGCAAACATTAAGAATTAAAATTATTAATTAAATGAGGATAATATGGTAAATTCACAATTTTCATATTAAAAAAATTAAAATTAAAAGAAAATTCATATAATAGATCATATTTTTATAGAACACAACTACCCATTCTCTTTTTTAATTCTACAATAAATTTAAATTTTTTTACAAAAATATATTAGTGACATTGTCTCAATTATAAAGAAAATAACACACGTCAAGCAAGAAAGAGTGAAGATTTTCTACCATTCCTCATAATTTAATCACCATTTCTATAATTAGCCCTGTAAAAATACTAACATATTCGTGTTGAATTAGAAGGAGGGGTCGTTCATAAATTCATATTCATTCATGCCGATAATTCAAGTAACTACGCGCCACGCCTGTGGCTCTGAAGCAGATATTAACCCAAAATGATAAACCAAAATCACCCAAAAATAGAAGATCAAAGCCCTAAGCTTTCCCAAATTCGAAAGCTTTCACCCACTCGCGGAAATCAGCCACCGTTCTTCTCTGTTTCTGCTGCCTTCACTTGAGGTTTCTCTCTCTCTCTCTCTCTCTCCAATTCGTGTTTTACTTCTCTCTTGTCTTTTTCTAAACTTATTTAAACTTGTTGGTTTTGTTGGGAAATTTTTTTCTTTTTTTCTGTTTGGTTGCTGAGAAATCGCCGCAAAATGGGAAAATTGAGTTAATAATTATGATCATATGCTGTTTTGTTAGACCCAAATAAGTGTTAAAGCATAAACGTGTCTAGACTTTAGTCTTTTCTGTTCATTTCATCAGCTTTCTCAGCTGCCAAGCAGAGGGTGAAAATGGCCATAACTTTTTTTAAAATTTTTAAAATTTTTTATCGGGCATTGATTAATCACAATTTGACGGAACAGTTAATAGATAAAATGGACCTGAAATAGTCAAGCATAGTAAAATCAAACAGCTGTGGAATTGTCATTACTGTTACTCTAGCCGCACGTTTGTTCATTCTTGATATTTGATCAGAAGCTCCAGTAAATAAACTTGAGTGAAGCAATGAAACTTTTTCTCTAATCATATAGTGGTTTCCGAATATTCACAACTATTGCATTAATGCTTTACTTATGGGCTTAGTGTGCTAGATTATGTGAGGTTAGCTGTTTATAATTTGGCACTATTTTATTTGCTTGCTAAGTTCCTATTTGATTTATAAATACTAGTTTTAGATTATATCTTAATACGTATGAAATATATTGGCAATTGTTGCTTGAAGTTTGAACCGGGCAAACTATTCGTGTGTGTATGTGTACTTGGTAAGAGAGGTGCACTTTAGGTACCAACAGTGATAGAGTTGGTGTCTTTTGCACTCGGTGCGGTTTGCTTGATGCAATCATGCGTGTTCTACATCACCATAAGAGAGTGCCAAGTAGAATGACAGAGACTTCTTGAGTGTCCACGTGGTCCGATAACTTGTTTTTATTAGGTTTGCTGGCCAAGTTGGTTAGTATATTGCTAATAACAGAGATAATCGCTGAGTATTTTTTAACACCCTGAAAAGGACTTGTTTTTCTGATCACTGTATCATTGTTTCTTATTTTACCTTTTATCTTTTAGGTATTACTATGAAGGTCTGTTTGGAAGATCAGAGTCTCTTCTCAGAAACAGATAACAAACTACTTTTAACTAAACATCATGGATAGAAATCAAAATTTGGGTGAAACAGTGGTGGATGGTCCAGAAAATATGAATGGTGGTAGAGTAAGTGAAAATATGAATATGGTTGCTGTTGTGGAAGAAGTGCAGAATAGAGTGGGTGTAGTCATTAGCTCTCCTAAAAGGGACATTCAAGTGTTTGAGGGAGACACAGATTTTGAACCTTGTAATGGCATTGAATTTGAATCACATGAGGCAGCATACTCATTTTATCAAGAATATGCCAAGTCTATGGGATTCACCACTTCAATAAAAAACAGTCGGCGTTCAAAGAAATCAAAAGAGTTTATTGATGCCAAGTTTGCATGTTCCAGATATGGGGTCACACCGGAGTCGGATAGTGGGACTAGTCGTCGACCAACTGTGAAAAAGACAGACTGCAAAGCCAGCATGCATGTGAAGAGGAGGGCAGATGGAAAGTGGATTATTCATGAATTCATAAAGGAGCATAATCATGAGCTTTTACCTGCTCTAGCATATCATTTTCGGATTCATAGAAATGTAAAGTTAGCTGAAAAGAATAATATTGACATTTTGCATGCAGTTAGTGAACGAACTAGAAAGATGTATGTTGAAATGTCTAGACAATCTGGCGGGTATCAAAATACTGGGTTTGCTACGACTGATTCAAACTATCAGTTTGATAAATGCCGGGACTTGGGTCTAGATGAGGGAGATGCTCAAGTAATGCTTGAATACTTTAAGCGTATCCGGAAGGAGAATCCCAATTTCTTCTATGCAATAGATTTGAATGAAGAGCAGTGTGTGAGAAATTTGTTTTGGGTTGATGCAAAAAGTCGGAGTGATTATAGGAGTTTTAATGATGTTGTCTCTTTTGATACTTCTTATATCAAAATAAATGATAAGTTGCCATTTGCTCCTTTTGTTGGGGTGAACCACCACTTTCAGTCAATGTTGCTTGGTTGTGCGTTGGTTGCTGATGATACTAAATCAACATTTGTATGGTTGTTGAAGACGTGGCTTAGAGCAATGGGTGGGCAATGTCCTAAATTGATTATCACTGATCAAGACCAAACCTTGAAGGCAGCAATTGATGAAGTCTTTCCAGATGCACGCCACTGCTTTACACTTTGGAATATATTGGAAAAGATCCCTGAAACTCTTGCTCATGTAATCAAACGGCACGAAAATTTCTTGCCAAAGTTTAACAAGTGCATCTTTAATTCCTGGACAGACGAACAGTTTGACTTGAGATGGTGGAAGATGGTTACCAGATTTGA
This sequence comes from Prunus fruticosa, assembly GCA_018703695.1. NCBI lineage: Eukaryota > Viridiplantae > Streptophyta > Magnoliopsida > Rosales > Rosaceae > Prunus > Prunus fruticosa. Next base: position 28,361,236 of record CM031919.1, on the reverse strand, counting down.
ACTTCAAGATGATGAATGGATCCGGTTGCTGTATGAAGATCGTAAAAGATGGGTGCCTACTTATATGGGAGATACTTTTTTCGCTGGAATGTGTACAACTCAGCGTTCTGAAAGTATGAACTCTTTCTTCGATAAATACATACACAAGAAAATTACTCTGAGAGAGTTTGTGAAACAATATGGGACAATTCTACAAAACAGGTATGAAGAGGAAGCAATTGCAGATTTTGATACATGGCACAAACAGCCTGCATTAAAATCTCCTTCTCCTTGGGAAAAACAAATGTCAACAGTTTACACTCATGCAGTATTCAAAAAGTTCCAAGTTGAGGTTTTGGGAGTAGTTGGCTGCCAGCCAAAGAAAGAACATGAAGACGGACCAACTACTACATTCAGAGTTCAAGACTGTGAAAAGGATGAATATTTCATGGTGACCTGGAATGAGACAAAGTCAGAGGTTTCTTGCTCCTGTCGTTTGTTCAAGTACAAAGGTTTTCTTTGTAGACATTCACTGATTGTTCTCCAAATTTGTGGCCTCTCAAGCATCCCATTTCATTATATTTTGAAGAGATGGACGAAAGATGCAAAAAGCAGGCAATCAATGGTTGAAGAAACAGAGCGAGTACAGACTAGGGTGCAACGCTACAATGATTTATGCAAACGAGCCATTGAATTGAGTGAAGAAGGATCAATATCTGAGGAAACTTATAATATTGCTTTCCGCACACTTGTTGAAGCTTTAAAGAATTGTGTGAATGTGAATAACTCTAATAATACTGTCGTAGACTTTAGCGGCACTGTACATAGTATTCGTGAAGCAGAAGAAGAGAATCAAGGAAGCCTTGCATCAAAAACAAGTAGGAAGAAAATTACAAATAGAAAAAGAAAGGTATGTTCTGAACTTGATGGTTGACTTCGCTTGAGTCAAATGTAATAAGAAAGTTCATGGAAGTATGTTTCTATTTTGCAGGTGCAAGCAGAGCAAGATGTTATACTTGTGGAAGCACAAGACAGCTTGCAACAAATGGTTTGTCTTTTATTCATTTTATTTAAGATCTAATTTCGGTGTTCTGTGTTAAAAGCCCACTGGATCAGGAAATTATTGATTTTGCAGATATTCCTTGAATGCAATCCACCATTTACTAACAACATCCCTACTTTTGTCTCTTTAACTACTGAATATCATGGGCATTGGAGTTCTTTACATTGTTCAGACTAAGTTTGTGAAATTGTTTTTTTTTTTTTTTCCTACAGTGATCTTTAATGATAACGCTATCTTAAATTTGGGCATTTATGCTTGTAGGATAACTTAAGCTCAGATGGTATACCCCTTACTGGATATTATGGTGCCCAACAGAATGTGCATGGACTGGTATTGCATAATATTTTCTTGTATAATTTGTTTTCAATTTTTACATGGCATTTTTCTCGTATCATTTATGACGTTTTGTAACTGGTCTTTGCAGGTACAGTTGAACTTAATGGAGCCACCCCATGACAGTTACTATGTTAACCAGCAGAGTATGCAAGGGCTGGTAAGTCAAAATAATGTTGTGACCATTATATCTAAGGATTCCCTTTAGATTCATACAGACAGACACGATATTATATTTCAATCTAATTGGTTTTATCTTGCTGATAGGGACAACTGAATTCAATAGCACCCAATCATGATGGTTTTTTTGGGACTCAACAAAGCATTCATGGGCTGGTATGGTATTTTCATATTAATGCAATTCACATTTTAGAGAAAATTTTCCAGGTATTATATATTCAAAGGATAAATTTCTCAAATTTTGCTCTAATCATGTAGGGACAATTGGACTTTAGACCATCAACTAGTTTCAGTTACAGCTTGCAGGTTTGTTTGCAATATAGCATGTATGCGTGTATCTTGAAGAAAATCCAATGATTTTATCTGTGGTTTTTTACTAACTATATTGGGTTCTGTGACCCCAATTGCAGGATGACCCTCATTTGAGATCTTCACAGTTGCATGGCGATGCTTCAAGACATTCATGAGGAAGAAACGCCTGCCATCTTGGAGTTGGTTGACGTTGTACTTAAAACTTGTTTGTAATCATAAACTAAACCAGGTAGTGACTCGAGATCTCTCTTTTGACGTCTCCTCTCTTTCCAGTTCTGAGGTGCGCTGTTTAAGCCAAACGTAAACTTCCATAGAGAAGGGAAATCCTCCATGTGTATTCATATATGAAGGGGATGACCTTGCCAATTCATTAACCTTAGCGTAACACTGTATCACAATGGGCAAGCAGTGCAATCTCATGTCAAGTGTATTTTAGATTCATTTAGTGGACTCGAATGTACCAACCAATCAACGCCTAGTTAGTGCAAATATTGTGATTAATGCGCCGAAGATGATAATTTCATACAGTTTGCTGAAGCATGCGCATTTTCTAGCCTTCTGTAGTTACTTCTTCGTAAAAAAGCTCGTGGCGTTGTTATGGTTGAAATTGGGATACTAACTTCATTTATCTGAGTTGTTAGTTTTCATGTAAAGGTGGACAGCTTATTCTAATTTTTCATTGAGGCAAATGGATTATGGATGCATGCAGAGTTTAAAGTTATGTTTATTCTTTTATCTGGTGTCGCTGTTTTGTTCTCAGACTATATATGACGCAGCACAAGCAATTAAGGTTTCAAACGAAAACCTTGAGTAACAAGGAAACTGGATTCCACCAGAAATTAAGAGAAACTCTCTTTGATTAATTTGATTAAAATCTGAAGTGCCTAAAAAACGTTAGACAAACCTGTCTAAATACACAACTCTCAACCCTTGTAACTGCTAGGGGAGTTATTACAATTAAACTGAAAACAGAATTAATTCGGAGACTTAACTACGTAACTCCGAAACTGAACAAAATAGAATTTATTTGGGGAATTAACTACGTAACTCCGAAACTGAAAAAAAACAGAATTTATTTGGAGAATTAACTTCGAACTTTGAATGCAGTTTTGAAAGGCCAAACGACACCCAGAATGCCAAAATCCATCGTACGTCACAGCAAAGCTGTGAGTTTGACTCGTGACATCGTTCCTTTTCCGAAATGGTATTTTGCATCCTAATCGGAGCTCGGACGACAATTCTGCGAATTCCCACCACGTCCTTTTTCTTGCTCAACCGCGATAAAATATGCCATCTGTTCTACATCAGTCCCCTCCACCTCCGAAGAACTCGACCCTGAGTTATGATATGGATAAAGAACCTCATCTTCACGGAACTCATATAAATCTGCAACATTAAAAATATTAGAAATTCCCATGGAATTCGGTAACTCAATAACATAAGCATTATCATTGATCCGTTTGAGCACTTTGTAAGGACCATATTTCTTTGGTTTAAGCTTGTTGTAAGTGCCAACTGGAAACCTCTCCTTCCTCAGAAATATCATCACAGAATCGCCTTCTTGAAACACTTTAACACGTCGATGCCTATCTCCAGCAGCTTTGTACTTAGCATTTGTTTGCTCAAGTTTCTGCTTGACCTCATCTCGAACGGCTACCACTTCTTCAGCCAAATTTTTCGCTACCACACTGGTTTGCTGGCTTCTAGGCAGTTTCACCAAATCTACAACATGGTTAGGTATAGCAGTATAAACAATGGAAAATGGAGACTTCCCAGTAGCACTATGGACTGCACTGTTGTATGCAAACTCCACCTGTGGTAATGCATAATCCCATTGTTTCGGCTTCTCTCCGCGACGCTTCGTACCATATTGCCCAATGTCCGGTTTGTAACCTCAGTCTGGCCATCAGTTTCGGGGATGGGCAGTGCCTGCTACGATTCAAGGTAGTCCCAAATAGTCTCCACAAAGTGATCCAAAAATGGCTCAAGAACTTGGTGTCACGATCAGATGTAATGGATGTAGGAACCCCATGCAAGCGAACAACCTCCCTGAAAAACAGTTTGGCTATATTTGATGCATCGGCAGTCTTTTTGCAGGCTATGAAATGCGCCATTTTTGAGAACCGATCAACCACCACAAATACCGAGTCCACTCCCCTTTGTGTTCGGGGCAATCCGAGGACAAAATCCATAGCAAGATCCTGCCAAATATCGTTAGGAACTGGTAATGGCATATATAATCCAGTGTTTTGTACCTGCCCTTTCGAAGTTTGACAAATGTAGCACTTGCGCACAATAGTCCCAACATCACGTTTGAGCTGTGGCCAGTAAAATCTCTCCTCCATCAATGCAATTGTTTTGTCACGGCCTAGGTGGCCACTCAACCCTCCACCATGCAAGTCCCGAATGAGCTTCTCCCTTAAAGAAGAAACTGGAATACACAGCTGGTTGCCTTTGAACAAATAACCTTCAGGAAGAAAGTATTCTGCCATTGGCTCATGATTGGTGCACTTAGTCCAAATTTCCTGGAAATCTACGTCATCTTCATATAATTCTTTCAGAAATTCAAACCCCACAACTTCTTGGGTCAGCGTGACTAACAATGAAGCTCTTCTACTCAGCGCATCCGCCACACGATTTGTCTTGCCGGAAGTATGCTTAATAACGAATGAGAATTTCTGCAAAAAAGTCACCCATCTAGCATGCATTTTATCAATATTTTTCTAGCTGTTAATATACTTCAACGCTTGATGATCTGTAAACAAAACAAATTCCTTTTGGATAAGGTAGTGCTCCCTAGGGCTGTCAATGGGTCGTGTCGTGTCGGGTTCGTGTTCGTGTCAAACTTTTAAACGTGTCAAGAAACCACAACCCAAACACGACCCATTTATTAATCGTGTCAGGAAATGCAAACCCAAACCCAACCTGTTTATAAACAGGTTGACACGACACGACCCATTTGTAACCCGTTTATTAAACAGGGTCGTGTCATGGGTCGTGTCAACCCGTTTACTACCTGCCAACCCGCAAAAAAATTAAAGAAAGTGAACCTTCAGCACACCCAATGGGTTTCGAACCCCAGCCAATTTCACCTCTCTCCTTGCTCCTTATCCATCTTGGTGTTGATAACTTTGTGATTATATGTTACAACATTTGATATTTATAATATCTTTACAAACTGGTGAGCACTTAATTATTAAATTTTTATCCATAAATTATATTTGTTAATTACCTTATTTAACAAATATATTTACCTTTTTTGCTACATGTAAAATATATTTAACAAACAATAAATTACATTATTTCCATCTCCATTTATTTGTAAATGTCTTTGTCCTTTTACTTTCATTTATTTTTATATTACTCCATTTACTTAAGTTTACAATGTAAATAAGGAAGTACCCTCCATTTGGATTCAAATAAAAATACTAGAAAATCAAATTTCCACCAAATCAAAATATGAAAAATCAGTTTTAGTGCAAAATACGATTTAGGCTAAAAATGATGGCTCATTAAGTCAATATATACTTCATACTAAAATCTTATAAAATCAAGTTTTCTTATTTGATGTGTAAGGAATAAAAACCGCCAAAAATTATCTTGAGAAAATGATTATTCCGAAAAACCATTTTTCATACTTAGTCAATATTGCACATCCGCTAAAAAAAGTGACATAATACAAATTTTATAAGTTATACGAAATTTCTTTTGGGATTAGGGTTTTAGGGTTTAGGGTTTAGGGATTAGAGTTTAGGGATTAGGGTTTAGGATTTAGGGTTTAGGGATTAGAGTTTAGGGATTAGGGTTTAGAGTTTAGGGTTAGGGTTTAGAGTTAGGGTTTAGGGATTAGAGTTTAGGGTTTAGGGTTTAGAGTTTAGAGTTAGGGTTTAGGGTTAGGGTTTAGGGATTAGAGTTTAGTATTTAGAGTTTAGAGTTTAGAGTTTAGGGTTTAGGGTTTAGGGTTTAGGGATTAGAATTTAGGGATTAGGGTTTAGAGTTTAGGGTTTAGGGTTTAGGGATTAAAACGTTAAACCCTAAACCCTAGATACATAATTAATTCAAATAATAAGGAATAATTACTAACAAATATAATTTATGGATAAAAATGTAATAATTAAGTGCTCATCAGTTTGTAAAGACATTATAAATATCAAATGTTGTAACACATAATCACAAAGTCATCAACACCAAGATGGATAAGGAGCAAGGAGAGGGGTGGAATTGGCTGGGGTTTGAAACCCAGTGGGTGTGCTAAAGTTTCAATTTCTTTAATTTTTTTCGCGGGTTGACATGTAATAAACGGGTTGACACGACCCATGACACGACCCATTTAATAAACGGGTTAAAACAGGTATTTAAACGGGTTGGTGGGTTGACCCGAAACCCACCCGTTTATAAATGGGTCAGTGGTGGGTTGACCCGAAAATTACCCATTTATTAATGGGTCGTGTTTGGGTCGTATTTTTCCCGTGCGGGTTTCGAGTCGTGTAACGGGTTCGAGTCAGAAATTGCCACCCCTAGTGCTCCCATTGCTTCAAAGCTCGAACAACTGCATAGAACTCTTGGTCATAAGTACTCCACTTTTGACGTGCATCGCTCAGCTTTTCAGAAAAGAACGCAACTGGCCGCTTGTCTTGTGACAGGCACAGCCCCGACTCCCACGCCGCTGGCATCACATTCAACTTCGAAAACTTTCTCAAAGTTTGGAAGAGCTAGAACCGCGCGGTGCAAAGCTTTTCTTTTATTTCTGCAAAGCTTCTCTCTTGCTCCTCTCCCCAGCTGAATCGGCCCTTCTTCAAACACTATGTGATAGGTGCAGCAATGGAGCTGAAATTTCGCACAAATCTTCTGTAAAAGGTGGCCAAGCCATGGAAGCTTCGAACTTCAGAACTCTCTTTGGAGCTGGCCAGTCAAGGATTGCCTTGATCTTCTTGCCATCTACCTGGATACCATTCTCACCAACAACAAAACCCAAGAACAGTAGCTTATTTGTGCAGAAAGTACATTTTTTTAGGTTCACATACAGCTTATTTTCTCTCAAAACATCTAAAACTTGTCTCAAATGCACAAGATGTTCTTCTTTTGTGGTACTGTAAATTAAAATGTCATCGAAATAAACAACGACAAAAGAACCAATAAATGGTCGAAGAACCTGATTCATGAGTCGCATGAAAGTGCTAGGCGCATTTGACAATCCGAATGGCATCACCAACCATTCGAATAATCCATCCTTGCTCTTGAACGCTTTTCCATTCGTCTCCAGGTGCTATGCGAATCTGGTGGTAACCACTTCGCAAATCTATCTTGGAAAACACCCTTGAGCCGCCAAGAACATCCAGCATATCCTCCAACCGTGGGATAGGAAACCTGTACTTGACCTTTATCTTGTTGATTGCTTGGTTGTCAACACACATTCGCCAAGTTTTGTCTTTCTTTGGAACCAACAAAACTGGAACTTGCAGGGACTCAAACTCTCCCTGATAAATCCCTTCTCCAGCAATTCTTCAATCTGCTCTCTCTTAGGATGTCATTCTCCTTGGGGCTCATCCGATAATGAGGCAGGTTCGGAGGCTAGCTCCAGGCACCAAGTCAATTCGGTGTTGTATGTCCCGCATAGGTGGCAGCTCGTTTGGTAGCTTTTCAAAAAGTAGTTCCTGAAAGTGTGACAAAATCTGCTGCACGTCTTGTGGAATGTCACTTTCTTCTCTGCCAAGCTTCAACAACCCCTTCAACACCAAGGGACAAAAATACTCTGCTTCTTTGACAGCCTCGTTCAACTCCTGCTCGCTGCTACGATGTGTAAGAAACTAGAACTCTTCGTCTTGGGATCAACAGATTGTTTTGAGGGCTTTGTAGTTGCCATTGCAATTTTCCGGTTGTTCCAAGAAAACAGAATTACATTATCTCGTCCCTTGAAAGTCGCATCCACATCAAATTGCCAAGGTCGCCCTAACAAAATATGGCATGCATCCATGTCAATAACATCACACAATACATCATCTCTGTAATGTTTACCAATAGACGGTGGCACACGACAAGTCTCAACTACATGAACCGAAGGGCCTTTTTTAACCCAACCTAGTGAGTAAGGGCTGACATGTGGCTCCGTTGATAGCTGCAAATACTCCACTAATTTCTTTGACACGAAATTCTCGCAACTACCATTGTCGACGATCACATCACAAACCTTATTTTTGATTGAGCAGAGGGAACGAAAAATACTATGACGCTGCCCTTCCTCCTTTGGTGCCAAAAGAACTCCCTGCAAAACCAAGGTAATCTTCTCCATTCCTTCCTCAACTGCAAATTCAGCCCCTGCATAATCATCTTCCCTGACTTCATCGTTTTCCTCATCTTCATCGGCTTCTTCCGATAAAGTTAGCCTGCTTCCACTCTGGACAAACATTAGAACGATGCCCTGGTTTTTGGCAACGGTAACATATGTCTGTCATGGGCTTAGCATACGGATTCTGTGACTGGTTTCGGGGCTGCCATCTGTTGTAATTTCCGGCTGATGCCTTCATTGAAGTTTTTGTTTTGGCCAACTGTTGCTGGTTTTGTTGATCCTCCAGGATTCTCCTCCTGTGCTTTCCCCTTATCTCCTGAGCCACTAGAAGCACCAGCAGTATATTCAGAGGCTTCCGTCGTATTCCTGCGGAAGTTGGGTTGGCGTTTCTCTTTCTCCAACAGTTCAGCCTTCAATGCCATGTTAATCGCCTCCTGCAAAGTCCATATATTCTGCATGCCAATTTTTTCCTGGATGGAAATCTTCAGCCCATTGTTGTACCTCGCGACCTTTTGATTGTCAGTCTCGGTCAAATGGTTTCGCTCTGCCAAACGCATGAATTCTTCGGTATATTCAGAAGCTTAACGGGTGCCTTGTGCACAGCCAAGGTACATACGGTAAAGAATCTGCTCATAATCTGTGGGCAAGAATCGTTCCATCATAAGCGACTTCATCTTCCGCCATGTTCGAACCCGCTTCTTCCTTGCCTCTCCGTAAATTTTGCAATTGATCCCACTAAACAGCCGCTGTAGCTTTTAGACAGAAAGCTACCATCTTCACCATCTTATGCTCAGGAACCTCCATAATATCGAAAAACCTCTCCTCTTCTACAAGCCAATCCAAGAAGTCTTCAATCTTCAGATTTCCCCAAAAGTTAGGAATTTCTGCTTTAATCCGATAATCGCCAAAATTCTCGTAATTACGATTACGATTACGAGGATTATTAGCCGGTGGTGGTGGTTCTTCAAGTTCTTCTTCTAACTCTGACTCACTATCCGGAATAAGCTGCCTCCTATTATCTCTTCTCTCGCCATCTCTACCTTCTCGTCGATTGTCATCCCTGCCTTCTCTTCTATGGTTGCCACCAAGAGCTTGCAACAACAATTCTCGCATCTCCCCAAATTGGGTGGTTAGGTTGTCGATCCGTTGATTTTGAGCGTCCAGATCCGCTCGAGAATTGGGGCTGGGACATCAGCTTCACGATCACCCATGATAAGACAAGAATACCGAGACGGAGAGACCCGCTCTGATACCACTTGAAGCAGCACAAGCAATTAAGGTTTCAAACGAAAACCTTGAGTAACAAGGAAACTGGATTCCACCAGAAATTAAGAGAAACTCTCTTTGATTAATTTGATTAAAATCTGAAGTGCCTAAAAAACGTTAGACAAACCTGTCTAAATACATAACTCTCAACCCTTGTAACTGCTAGGGGAGTTATTACAATTAAACTGAAAACAGAATTAATTCGGAGACTTAACTACGTAACTCCGAAACTGAACAAAATAGAATTTATTTGGGGAATTAACTACGTAACTCCGAAACTGAAAAAAACAGAATTTATTTGGAGAATTAACTTCGAACTTTGAATGCAGTTTTGAAAGGCCAAACGACCCCAGAATGCCAAAATCCATCGTACGTCACAGCAAAGCTGTGAGTTTGACTCGTGGCATCGTTCCCTTTCCGAAATGGTATTTTGCATCCTAATCGGAGCTCGGACGACAATTCTGCGAATTCCCACCACGTCCTTTTTCTTGCTCAACCGCGATAAAATCTGCCATCTGTTCTACATCAATATAACATTGAAAAAAAAAAATCAGTGGAATTGTTTGTCGGGTTTTTAGTTTTAATGGTCCTTGAACTTTGACCCAATTCTCATTTTTGTCCTTCAATTTTCAAAATCATTCTCGTTTTTCAACTTTAGTTTTGTTAGGACAAATTTTGTTAACTTTTTCTGTTAAATGCAGGGGTAAAATAATTTTTTTTAAAAAATAAAAATAAAAAATAAAAAATTCCAGAGCCGTGAACAACCTCCACCTATCATTGAGCTAATTAACCCACCACCCCGGTAAGGACTGATGACGCTCCCACAACCCACACCCCAACCCAAACCATACTCATCCACCTTGGTTTTTTAGTTTTTTTTTTAAATTTTGGGTGAATTGAATATTTAGGTGGTGGAAATTAAAAATAATATAAAACACCATTTTGCCCTTGCATTTAACATAAAATATAACAAAATTGACGGTAGGATCATTAGACTTAAAAACTTAGAGCATCCGCAATGATGCTCTCTATTTTTTAGCTAAAATTTAGCTAAAAATATAAGAAAGTTATTTTAGGAGCTCTCTAAAAAATTTCAACTCCAACAATACTCCCTAATTTGGAAAGTTATAAATGCTATAACTCTTTTTTAATTGGTCCATCTCTATTAAAAAATAAAATAAAAAATAGTTAGCATTAAATAAAGGTTTGAAATACTCATTAAATTATAGGGAGCCAATAGAGGTACTTTCTCTCTCCTTAGATTTAGGAGCTCCTAGAGGACTTCCTATTTTAGGAGCTCCTAGAGGACTTCCTATTTTAGGAGGTGGATAGGGAGCATGGTTGGAGTTGCATTTTTACAATTCCTCCCTAAAATTTGTCTAAGGATGTGGTTTAGGGAGCCCATTGCGGATGCTCTTTGGGACCATTAGACCTAAAAACCCTTGTTAGTCCAATTTCCTGTGACTGTGGATGGCCATGGCCTGCAAGTGCATTGAATCAGTTTTATTGTTATTATTTTTTAATAATAGTCTACACTACAAAGGTGATAGATTTCTCACACATATTATCAAGGTGTCACCATGTCATGGAAGGTCGAATTTGAGACCACTGATTTGCAAATTAAAGTTTTTTTTTTCACTAAACTAGACTTGATTGACAGTTCAACAAATCAGTTGTGGGTTATAAGACCATAGCGTGGCATTGAACATTATCATATCAGACTACGAATTGGGGGGTTAACGGGCCTCCCTCAAGTGGGATTATGGTTGGATTGTGAGTTTTTCAATTAGAGAGAATACAAAAATGAATATTGTGATTGGCATTGTTAAATAATTACAATGATAAAAGCATTCATAGTGGGATGGTGTATTTTCGGGAGTGAAAAGCCACTTTTACATTCCCTTTACATCTCCGGGGATTATAAATGTGGTTTTTGCTCCAATGAGGAAGATATAAATCTAAAGATGTATAATTGATTTTTTTGTCTTAATTCGTTTTTGTGTTAAAATTTTATTTTATGTTAACTTTATAAAATTAATTTTGTGACTATTAGATTTATTTTATTTTTTCAAACAAATAGATATAAAAATATTTAAATTCGGAGAAGATATAATTTAATCCAAAAAAATCGTTGATTTCATCCAAAAATATTTAAATAGACCTAAAGTTGTTTGCTGTTTTTGAAAAAAAACAAGAATTGCATCATTTAGCAACTTTTTGGTCTAGCAACTACTCTAGCCACGCAAGTAGGTTTCATTTAGCAACTTTTTTCTCACTTTTGTCCACATTTTCTCATCATTTTTTATGTAAGTCCTATCTGTAAGGGATGTGAAAAAAATGTAGATGTGCATTAAATTTGCATCTTATGGTGGTGATGCAAATTTACACTCGTTTACACCTTTCAATTACAAGTAATTCCGATCACAAAAAGTGCATATTTGACATACACCTCATTATACAACGCCCATTAAAGATGCTCTAAGTGAATGGGTAATAGGAATTGAGAAGTTTTATTCTGTAGTTTTTTTTGTGAAATACAAAACCGACCCAAAACAAATACCCGCGAACTTGAACCCGACCTATTATGATTCGGTCTCGGACTTGAATCTCTCTCTCTCTCTCTCTCTCAGAGTCTGTCCGTGGTGTGTGACTTGCGCAGGTGCAACCACTGCACTCTGATGATTTCCTCTTTGTTTCATTGACCTTGATTTCTCGCCATTGTATTTGGACTCACTATCTGTTTGGCTTCTGGAAAGTTGAAGAAAAACTGAAGGAAAACTCGAAGTCTTACAATTTCTCATAACTGAGTGGAGATGCTCAGCTTCCTGAAAAAGGGGTAATTACCAATTTCCTTTCTTTTTTTATTCTTCTGTTTTCAGTCTATTTATTTTAAGATTTTGAATCCCGAGTACAAAATAGGTAGCAAAGAACATTTATTTTGAATTTTATTGTTTTTTATAATTGTCGTAATTATTTATTCATTTTAAGCTTTTAGAGTGTTAATAAGCTTCAAATTTCTTATCTTTTCAGTTTTAATATTCTGGAGGGTATAGTATGTGAGAAATATGATACTTGCACAGTGTTAAACGACTCTATAAAATTATGTTCATGCTCAATTGTATGGTATAGCTATGATTAATGCCTGGCTTTGTAATTCGTTTTTGTGTTTCAGGTAATTAAATTAAATAAGCTTTTGTATTGCATAAGCTTTGTTTTCTTCTATGGAGATAGATCTAGAACTGCCTTCATGTGAGCAGGACAAGTTAGAAACTGGTTCAGATAAAGATGTTAATGTTGTAGATGTCACAGATGAGAAAAATGTTGAGGAGCATGTTAATTCTCCAACAACGAGTGAACATGTTAAAGAAGCGGATGGATTGGATGCAAACCAAAGTGCTTGTAGTTTGCAGGCTCAAGATGATGTGGAAAATATAGGGTTGAATGCTGTTGATGAGGGGAAGAGAGTAATTCAGGAACCCCAAAATGGTTTGGAATTTGAGTCTAAGGAAGAAGCTTATTCTTACTACAGAGAATATGCTCGGTCTGTGGGATTTGGCATCACAATTAAAGCCAGTCGGCGCTCCAAAAAATCTGGAAAGTTCATTGATATAAAAATTGCATGTTCTAGATTCGGAAGCAAGCGCGAGTCCGGAACAACTGTCAATCCAAGACTATGTATAACAAAGACAGACTGCAAAGCTAGCTTGCATATAAAGAGGAAAGATGATGGGAAATGGGTTGTACATAGTTTCATAAAGGAGCACAACCATGAAATGTGCCCAGATGATTTTATTTATGCTATCAGCGGAAGAAACAAGAAACCTGCTACTGTTGCTTGCCAAAAGAAAGGTCTACAGTCAGCTTTAGGTGAGGAAGATGTGAGAGTAATGTTCGAACATTTTATGTGTATGCAGGACGAGGATCCCAACTTCTTCTATGCAATAGATTTTGACCATGAAAAACGACTGAGAAGTGTATTTTGAATTGATGCAAAATGCAGGCATGATTATAGTAGTTTTTGTGATGCAGTCTTCTTTGACACTTACTATGTTAGAAACAATTATAGAATTCCTTTTGTTCCTATTGTTGGAGTCAATCATCACTTCCAGTACATTTTTCTTGGATGTGCATTGATGGGAGAAGAGACCACCCCAGCTTTTGTTTGGTTAATGCGGACATGGCTTAAAGTAGTGGGTGGCCAAGCTCCAAGACTGATTATCACTGATCAAGACAAATACTTGAAAGAAGCTGTAGCAGATGTATTTACCGATGCATACCATTGTTTTTGTTTATGGCATGTATTGACCAGGATTCCTGAAAATGTGGGTTTTTTCATAAAGGAGAATGAAATATTTATGGAAAAATTCAACAAATGCATTTACCGGTCTTGGACCGTTGAACAATTTGAAAAGAAATGGTGGAAATTGGTTGATAGATTTGAACTAAGAGAAAATGAGTGGGTTCACTCATTGTTTGAAGATCGTAAAAAGTGGGTTCCAACTTATATGCAGGATTCATTTACGGCTGGAATGTCTACAAAGGAGCGATCTGGAAGTATAACTTCATTCTTTGATAGGTACATTTCTCAAGAAGCTACAGTTAATGATTTTATTGAGCAGTACAAAGGATTTCAGAAAGATATGTATGACATGGAAGTTAATGCTGCTCTTGAAACACAGGATAAACAACCTGGATTAAGATCTCTCTCACCTTTTGAAAAACAAATGGCAACCATCTATACAGGTTCTGTATTTAAAAAATTTAAGGTCGAGGTTTTGGGACTAGCTTCTTGTCAATTGCAGAAAGATGGTGAAAATGAAGCAACTGTAATTTTCCGGGTTGATGATTTGGAAGAACGCCAAAATTTTACTGTTTCTTGGAATGAAGCAGAATTAAAAGTATGTTGTTCATGTCATTCATTTGAATACAAAGGTTTTCTCTGTAGACATGCAATTTTGGTCCTCCAAGTGTCTGGTGTTTCCATTATCCCATCCCATTATATTTTGAAGCGTTGGACGAAGGATGCAAAAGTTAGGTATACTGTTAGTGATGGACCGAAGAGGCTTAACTACAGAGTGCAACGTTTCAACGATCTGTGTAAATTAGCTGTTAAAATGGGTGAAGAGGGGTCTTTATCTCCAGAAACTTACCACATTGCATTTCAGGCATTAGAGGCAGCATTGAAACATTGTGTGGATGCCAATAATTCTGTAAGAACTGTTTCCGAAGCCAACATGTCAGCTAATCATGGTTTTAATGATGTGGAAGAAGTCAATCCCAGCAGCAATATGGCAAAGTCTTCTAAGAAAAAGAAAACATACAAAAAAAGAAAGGTTGGTTAAGGCTTGATCTTTGGCTTGTATAAATTTTCTGGGTCATCCTAATTGATATGTGCCCTGAGGTATATTTTATGTATACTGTAGGCGCAGACTGAACAAGATAGCGTAACTATCAGGTTGCAAGACAGCTGCCAGCAGATGGTTTGTCTCATGATCACTTTTGTTCTGAATTTCTCACTCACGGAGAATTTGTTTGTTTTGGACTGTAATATATTATAGTACACTTCATTATGGATTTAAATGTAGGAACAGATGAAATCCAGAGCACATAACCGTGATAATTGTTACGTTCCTCAGCAAGAATTGGAAGGGGTAATATGAAACACCCAAGTTATTCCAAGATATTACAATAAGAGCTTGTCAATATGCATACACCCTGCAGTATTACAATTTGTTATTATGAATTTGTTTTAAATGGGATGTCATATGTTTTTGCAGGAACACGGTTCAAGATCTCGTGGTCTTGATAGCTATTATGGTGCTCAACAGAGTATGCAAGGAATGGTATGACATATTTTCTTCCTGACTACAGCTCTTAAAGTTCTAATTGAGAAATTTAAATCAAGGATTGTTTATTAATTGTATCAGGGACAGCTGAACTCAATTGCTCCTATCCGTGATGTTTATTATGGCAATCAGCAGGCCACACAGGTACAATCCATGCCTTTGTTCTGACCCTGATGATTTGTCATAAAAAAACAGAAGGCAAACATTTTCTTTTGATTTTCTACAGGGACAGTTGCATTCATTACCAACACCTGTTGGTCACTATGGGACCCAACAGAGTATGCGGGGAATGGTACGGGTTGTTTGGTTCTTGGCATTCTATGAAGCAGTATGGTTCATCACATAGAATTACTAAATAAGCTGTATTTTTCTTTTGGGACCTCTTTCTTTAATTGCAGGGTCACCTTAGTTTCAGATCACCAACTGTGCAGAGCTGTTTTGACATTCAGGGCAATCTGCAAGATATGGTGGGCATTTAAGTAGTCCAATTGGACTCTGGTTTTCTATTTGGCATTGGATTTTCATCTCATGAGCTTTATGGCTCTTTGGCTGCAGGAACAGTCTGCAGGCTCTTCGCACTTTCATGGCAATGCATCAAAGCATCCGCACGGTAAGCACCCAACGCAATAGCCAGGAGACCATGGCCATCCATTGAGATGAAGACTAGTGCCCAGTTGTAAATTAAGCCTCACGTTTGTAAACGGAGATTAAAAAAGATTGAACTCTTATAAGCAAGGTTTTTTTTTTGGCTGATATAGATGTTTCTTTGTATTTATAATTTTTTTAAATTGAACAATTGTACATAAAGATGTTCGATAGATATAAATGGAATTTATGTCACACCGTCTTCCACTACGTTTATCTTTTCTTTTGAACCTGCATGCCAACTTTTAGACTCGTATATATTAGGGCTAGAATATAATAAATATATGCCTACTTAATATCTGTAAACTATTGTATGGATAACTGTGATATATGTTGGTTCAACAGCTCTTAGTATACAAAGACATCAGAAATGTGATATCATCGACCAGACTGACTTCTGGATTTTGCACGAGAAGGAATTCATTTGCTTGTCTCGTGCAAATTTTGTTGTTTGAAAACTTAAAAAAGGATCGGGTATTTGCTTTCCTTCTGCTCTCACATAGTGACATGAAATTATGTTCAAGTTCAATCAAATTATAAAACTATCCCTGCAAAAGTCTGACGCAGTATACGTTTATTACTATTGCGGATTTGTTGGACAATGCAACTCTCTTCCGTTTGCATTGGTAACAAAATTATTCTCTAAAAAGAAAATAATTCTGTTAAATTCAAAGCCTGTAGCTGGTAAGTGGTAACAAGAAGAATACACTGGACAATTATCATCAGTATCCCTATCAGTGTCCCATCTGTATGTCGTACTCGGTAAGTCACTGTACATCGGACCTCTTCCTTAATTTGCACCACAATCCATTCTTTGTATGGATTGTTGCCCCTGTAACTTGTTCCACGGATTCTGGAGACCCTTTTAGCTCTACAGTGAACTTCTGCAACAGCATAGCCAATGCTACAGTTGACTCCATGAGAGCAAATTGATCTCCTACGCATTTTCTTGGCCCTCCGCCAAAAGGCAAGAAGGCAAAATCTGCTGTAATCTGATAATTGCGATCATAAAGTCATTACTTGATAGATGTCATCAATGTGAGAACATGAATGTATGATTCGAAAGGGGAAGTGACTAGTAATAACCTCGCCCGGGTACAATGCACCAGGAATTCGAGAAGGGTCCAAACCAGCCCATCCTTCAACCTCACTCTTCTTTGGCACTAAAAACCTCTCTGGTTCAAATTCATTAGGATTGTCCCAAAAATACGGAGATCTATGGAGATTGTATACCTGAGTGGAAAGTTTTTGGAATATAAAACTATGGATTGAAAGAGAACGTGCCAGGCAAGCTTAGAGCATAGAATCAAGCTCATGGAAGTACCACATTGATAGATAGAGCCGAGGCCCTGACTTAGCATTACCTTAACTAAGGAGCAGTTGCAATTTATATCAATTTTAAAGAAATTCATAAATAAAGGAGGAACTTAAATGCTTTACTCACAGAAAGGAAGATATCAGTCCCAGCAGGAATCGCATAACCATCTTTTTCACCGTTGTACCCTCCTGCACAATGGATATAAACCCCCTTTCTTATCCTAGAAATGACCAAAAATAAATATTTGTTGTATGATTTGTAAAGAAAATAAATCCATAAAGCACAATGTCGTAAAACTTCAAGTTCCATCTGAAGGTATAAGACCATTTTAATAATACCTGGTAGTGTATCTGACTTCAGAGAACGTCTAATAAGCAAGGGGGGCTGGGGAAATAAACGAAGAGACTCTACTACAATAAGTCTTACGTACCTGAAAGAAAAAAAGATGGAAAAAAAACCACATGAATAACATCATTATACTTTGAGATTCCAATAAGGGTGAAAAAGAGGCAAGTTGAAGTAATCATTGTGCCTCAGCTTGGCATTCGTTGGTGGTTTCTGGGTTCACTTAAGCTCAAAATGAGATTGGAAAGCCTTGTTCAAACCTGTTTAAACCTGTTAGAGGCTTCGTGTTCATTCAGATAAAGAAGACAAAGCTCCTAATCTCCTGAGCCACCGGGAAATGCATCGAAAGATGATTCACAGACTTGCCCCTCCCATTTGTATCAATGTTCAAAATTCAGTTCATTCTCCTTTCCCCTCTAACCCAACTTTGACCTCAAATCCAGCTACATAACTAAATATTGATGAGTTTCATTGCTTCAATGATAAATGCAGTACATATACCAGTGAATGGAACAAGTTCAGTAATTGTCTTAGGGACGTACTCCAGTTTTTTAATTGATTCAAGATTTGGTCCGTCCTGTCCAAGTACTGAATCAATCTCTGCTTGTGCTTTCTTCATCTTGGATGGGTTCTGCAACAAAGCAAGTGAATTTCATCTATGTCGTCACATATGTGAGGATGAAAGAGCTCATTGGTGCAAAGAAGCCATTGACAAACATTAAGCATAACTTTATTCTGAAGAATTTAAGTTAGAAATGAAGAATCATACTTGTGCAAGGAAGAAAACAGCCCAAGTAAGGACAGCAGCTGTTGTTTCATGGCCAGCAATAAGCATTGTCATCAAGTCATCCCTAAGCTGTCAAAATCCACAGGTAATGTTATAAATGCCCAAAGAGAACCATTGTCTCAAAACAGGTCCAATCCATAATGGTGTACAACTGAGAATTCACCTCAAATGGGAGTGAGGCTCAGGGAGCGAAGAAATAAAGAAAGAAAAAGCATGGTGTTGATGAAGTGCAAGGGGAAATAAAAGAAAACCCTTATTTGGATCAGTTGGAATAATGTGATCGAACAAGTACTGATACATCAGTTTATCCTATATATGTTCATTCTTTTGGTCATAAATTCTGTATCTAAAAGCATTAAAGTTTTGCAAGTATTTACCTGACGATCATCAACATCAGCTCCACGCATGTCAACTAAGAAACGCAGTAGGCTTGCATCCTGCAAACTTTATAGTTACAATGCCAGAATTTTAACCCTTCTGCAAAGCTCCTAACTGTATCACTTGTCATTAGAGTTCAGAAGAATTGGATTATATTTTCAGTTGGAGGTTTTCCCACCTTCAGATTTAAGTAGTCCCTTTGTTGCAGTTTCTCAACATCCGTTTCCTGTCACAGAATGTGATCAAATAAAGTTCTAGGTACTGGAAAATTAGTTTTTTAACATCTGTTTCCAATAATACAATAAAACATCAATTTTTGCATGACTGTGTAGATATGATATTAAATATTCTCCCACGTCTACTTAATTCAGCTTAAGTTTCATCTAACCTGTCTGGTGTCTTTTGCATTTCTGATAAGTCCATCAAGACAATCATTTATAACCTTCAGATCACCATGGAACTTCCGTTGCCTGGGGACTATCCACCTTGCCAGGGGAAATTTCCAATATGGGATATAAAAGGTGGACCTATGTTCAGCTTCAAAAAGTGTGCCATAAACTGCCTGTAATGTATTTGCAAAAGAGCTGAATATGAACGCTTAGCATTAAGCATAATAACATGAATGCTAAATCAATATATATATATATATATATATATAAAATAATTAAAGGGGAAAAAGTGTGATATCATATAATCAAATAGAGTAACAGTTCACAATAATTAGTCAACTATTTAGAAGCTAGGCAAGAAAAAAATCAATTATTTAGAAAGAAAAGAAAGAAAAAAGTATATTAGTATTCTATTCAGTGATTTGATTGTACACTTTCACTTTAGTTCACTCCAGAAGTTGGTAGAAATGAGAACTTCTATAAGATGTATAGACAACAGAATAAGAAAACCGAATGTTGGTTTGAAAAAAGACATCATGATGGAATGCGCTGAATGCCAGATACAACCATTACAAAATCATTAGAATAAATGTTCCTTTTGCCAAACCTTGATTACAGGAGATTCTTTGGTAACAGAACCGAAGTCATAGTTGAAGACACCAAGTCCAATAATATCAAGAGCCAAACTTCGAAAACTCTGCTTCAAGATCCAACTCAATTGTCTTCTCATCATGCAAGTTCTCTCTTTCTAGAAGCTTCTCAAATTTTAATATTGTTCTCTCCGAACAATTTCTAAATGTTTTGACCATTGCTTCCAAGTATAAGGAATGGAACCCGGGAGCAATAACTGCAAAATCAGCTTATGGCTGGTAAGTCTCTGTATAATGGACCACTATAAGTTACAAACTTCAAATACAAATACCTTACTCTTTGCCCTAACCTGCGGTGCAAACACTAAAATATTACTTGTTTTTTTTCCCTGTAGAAACAAAAATTAATTGTTACTACTCACCTCTTCTCCTCTGCTTCCAAGTGCCAAGATCAGCAGGTATAAGTCCTTTGCCCATTATTGGTTCTAGAATATCAGCCAGAACTCCCTAAGTACAAGTGTGAAACCACAACCAATTTGGGCACAACAGATTAGAATAAGTAAAAATGAGCGGAGTAAAACAGCTTAAAAATTAAATATATATACACATCTGTATATATCTTATTTACTTAACTGATTAAGATGACTAAAAGGAAATTAGAAAATAATTCAAAATTAAATAAACCCAACTGAAAAAAGGTTAAACATGATAGCAAATGTTATGCGATAAACTAATATTGTTTATCAATGGGTGGGGAGGGAGAGAGAGGAGAGGGAGAGAGGAGGGGGGGCCAGGAACACTGATTTGCAAAGGTTATCAATATAACCTGTCAGTTCAAACAAATGGTGTGAGCAAAGTAACTTTTGAGTAAACATACTAAATCAAGACTATGATTTGAAAACGGAAAGCAACATACTAATGATGAGTTTATTTATAAAGGAACATAATCTACTGACAATGAGTACATTATAGACATGGAGAATGAAGATAGAAACAACAAAACAAATTCTTGTTAAACAAGGGGAGTCCAGAAGCATATTATTAGGTAGTACCTTGTCATAACTAAATGCATTCTCTCGAAGAATATGCCTTGCAACAATAGGATCTGATACAACAACAAATGCTTTTGGTCCAAACGCAAGCTTATACACGGAGCCATGCTGCCAAAACAAACAAAAGTTCGTAGAGAAAAGGAAAATAATTATGAACAGTGGTGCTCAGAAGGCCCAAATAACAAAGTCCCAGTCCCCACAGCTGCAAGGGACTCCAGAAAACTGAGATTTTTTTATCTGTATATGCCATCGAAATTTTAATCTCAAACAAGAAAATGAACAATTGATTGAACCTCTCTACCCAACCATCTGTCTAAACCCAATCAACCAGCAGAGCAGCCATCAAACATGAATTCATGACAGGAAAATACACTTTAAATTGAAGGATCCAAAGACCAAAATTTGTGAAGGATGCATACCTCTAAGAACCAGTCATACAATGCAAAGAAGAGAGGCCGAGCAAACAAATCCGAGACTGCACCTTCAGCTATGGGCATAGACCCAAGGCTTCCTCCACTCAAAAAATTGGTAAGGAGGTTGCTTGCATTGTCCAGTAACTTTCTTCTTGTTTTTGGTTCATCAGTACTAGTTGATTGGCACCTACATTTAGAAAATTCACATCATATTCTATAATTCTACAATAAACATAAGGCGTAAAACGGAAAAGAAATAGGAAGTCCAATATATTCTGCTCAAGCTACATGGTACTCATTACTCACTCTGTTTATATTGTACAAAACATACTTCAATTGAGTTTTCTCTTTCCCTGGGAAACAAACTGAAATACAAGTTTCAATTTTTCTTGTCTTTTCTTTTTCTTCTATTGAATTCAGAGAAAACATACAGAGAAAGCATGCCAAACCGATTGCAGGAAGAAAAGGAAAACACAAATTATAAGCTAGGCATAAAAAAACGGAGAATCGCTTGGTTCCCAGAAATTGTGGAATAGGAAGCAGAAACGCAAGTTAGAAACTCTCTCTCTCTCTCATGTAAAGAAACTAAAACATTTAAATTGTAATTGAAATATCAACTTCTCCAAGAAACCCAGAAGCTAGAAAATGTTTTAACTGCTTAAATGAGTATATGGCTATCGTGTTATTACTGCAGAAAACACTATCAGCAACAGTTGAAGAAAGAGAAATACCTGATAGGATGAGTGGTGGACTTGGAATTGAGAAGATGAGTGGTGGTTGAAGAGTGGAAACGGCCAAATTCACTTCTCTGAAAGTTGACATTAATAAGAGCTGGGGTAGAGGGATGCAACAGAGAGTAACCAGCCATGGCCATTAGGCAATAAGCAGCACACAGTTCTTGAGTTTGGACCAGTGTGGGTTCAGCTGGGGATATTTTAGTACTTGGGATATTTGCAACACAGCCATACACAACACTATAATGTTGGAAGAATGACATAAACAAACATGGAAGAAAAAAGAATTTGTGGGTGGTTACTTTTTTGTCACACTCATTTGCCTGCCTGCCCCACTAAAAATCAGGAAAGCCAAGTTATCCAGAGCCTGACCTAACAAAGTGCACAAATTCATCAATGAATTAGTAAATGGCTGTCTGCTTCTTGTTCACTTTCTTCATGCTTAGTTGAGTGAGTCCACTTCCATTTGGTAAACAGTGCTCCTATGATTCCTTTCTGTTCCATGTAGTGAATGGCCCAGACTGATTTTATATATGGGCCTAATCATAACTCATAAGCCCAAGACTGTTGGGCCTTTGGTTTTCTAATTGCAACTATCAATTCAACAAAAGAACTTCTAACTGCAATGTTCACGCGTGTATGGACTACTCTCAACCGTTTATACATTGTACCTGTCCAAGAAGGTGTCTAATTACAAACATCAATTCATTAAAAGAAATGCTAAAGGGACCATACACCCAAGTGTGATCAACCTTATAAGCAATAAAGTGTGAACGACTGATTCTAGCATATTACGATTCCGTGGCTCATTCAACGACGGCTAGATGCACGAGATAGTTCATTCATATATGTATGTTTTTTTTGTTGACTATTCCCAACCAATAGAGTTGTTGACAAATTTGAAAGCGGGGAAATCCAGATTCCCGGGTTGTGTGTAAGGATGGCCCACATTGACTATTTTTCACCGACTACAGAATGCAGACAATATAAACAGCTGAGAGTGGAGACAAACGTAGAGAAGAAGATCGGTTGGTAAAATTACTGAATTGTCTGAGGGATCATAACCCATTTTCACATGCATACACATTGGAGAAGCCATTCCCATGTTTCAGAGACTGAGATACTTTTAAGATCAGTAGGGAAGGGAGGCTAATGGAATTTAACAGACAGTAAAAGAAGAAACCAGTTAGTCAATGTTGCCGCAAATTGAGTTGTAGTCTAGCCTAGCCTTACGGGGACATTTTAAGAAAACTGATTACTGGCCAGTGGTCAAAAGGAACGTGTGCTAAATATATAGGCCGTCATCTGTTTGAAATTTGGTATCACTGTCTTGTATTTATATTCTCAAATCTTAATCATATATCCCTGCCTAACACATGTTCTCTTCTTTGACTCTCCTTCTGCTGGTTATCATTTTGTGAGGCAAATTGAAGACCAATTTGCATGTGAGTTCAAAGGAAAAGAAAACCAAAAAAAAGAAGCAACCCATCTTAATTCATATATACAAAGTTCCAGAAATAAATAAATAAAATTGTTTAGATATGTTACAAAAATTTCAAAGTAAACGCATAAAGTTTTGTGTATCCTTAATTCAAGACATGTAATTATGTGTGGATTAGGGTTTTGAAATGCGAAGTGTTTTATGTTTTATAAAGCAAGTCATAGACCTTGAGGCATAAAGATTAAGATTCTTGAACATTCAATTTTCAGACGAGGCATAGACCTTGAGGAGTTAGGATTAAGAATCTTCAACACTAAATCTTCAAAGCTAATTTGATATCTTGTTATGAACATTCACACCAGCATGCTTGCTCGATGAATGGTCATTGTTAAGGTGAAGCAAATTGACGTAATAATAAACTAAAGAAGATTCAAAGTAGAAAAGTCTACATCCATCAACACAGAGAGGAAATGGAAAACGAATCAGCAATGACTTCGATTTGACTTCTTTTATTTATCTTTCTGGTTCAAATGTTTTCTGGTTTAAAAATGCTTTGTTTCGGGATATGAGACACAAGCCAATGCATAGGCACACCTTAAAAGGTTTGGTCTTAATCTTCTGGAAAATTCAAAATTTTAAATCCTTTTAAAGTTGAAAATGGAGAGCTAATAATAGGTTATGGCTGAATCAGATGGGCTCCAGCCAGCACCGCAAGTATGTGTAAAAGAGAAATGCTTGGCCTACAAAGTATTTTCATCTTTGAAGAAAACCTCAATCACCTTTTTTTATTATTAATTAGAAGATTATTAGGCCCTATGTTGCAGGGTTCTTTTTCGGCCTATTGGCCTAAACCTTGTAGGTTTAGGTGCTTAGGAGTTGAATTTCTAACAATATTCAGGCTGCAACTGGCCTCAATTCAAATGATTCCAAACCAAAAAGAGATTCCGAACTTTTTCTTTTAAATTTTAAAGCGATCTGATTTTTTCACTAATTTTTTTTTCATGTACACTCCCTTTTACTTTTTAATACTTTTTAAACAATTTTGTTATTTCTTTTTTCTATTTTACCCTTACTCTACATTAATTTCTTTTGACTTCACTTTTATATTAGTTCTTTTTCTTTATACTTAATTTTCCAACTTGTACTTCATTTTCAATAAGAAATTAAGTTTTTTTTCCCTTTAATATTGAAAATGGAATGTAAGTTGTAAAATTAAGTATATAAAAAAAGAAATAATATAAAAGTGAAGTAAAAAATAAATTAATGTAGGATAATGATAGAATAGGAAAGAGAAAGAACAAAATTGATTAAAAAGTATTAAAAAAAGAAAAAGAGTGTAAGTGGAGAAAAGAGGAGTGAAGAAATCAGCTCCCATTTTAAATAATACAAAAGAGATAAAAAGGGAACGATCAAGCTCTTATTATTATTACAATAATGTTACGGGCACCAACTTGTTTACCAATTTTTGAGTACCAACATATGTGGCACATGACATGGCAATCCATGTCTTCTGCCATATCATATGTTTTAATGACATAATTTGTTATAAAAATAAAAAATAAAAGACTTTCACACAAATAAAATAAAAAAGAAAGAAAAGAAACCCAACGATTTTAGATTTAAAAACAAACCCTTTTTCCTCTTTGAAAAACCCTAGAAATTCAGCAGTCCTTCCGTTTAATATGAATCGTATTCTTTAATTGTGATTAGCCTACCGTAAAACCATAATCACAACTTGTGATTGTGATTAGCCATCCATGCAACCAAAAAGAAACTAATAATTCATTTAATTGTGACCTATGCCTTTGTTCCTATGTGCTCCACAGCTTGACTTTTTAACCAAAGAAAGGACAAACGACTTCCAAGTGGCCCCTCAGTTATCCCCTAAATACGTCTTATCTTTTTATAATTTGGTAAAATTAACAAAGAAAAAAAATGCTATTAATGGATCTGAAACTATCAGACTACATACTTTAAAAGGGCAAAAAATACTAGGTTTTTATTTTATTTTATTTTATGTGGAGTCCGGGCCAGTTGTGCCAAAAACGACCGAGCATCAAGTAAAACGACAAAACAAGGCTTGAAAGGAAGGCGCTCGGTTGTTTCTCTGTGGCCCAAAACCCAACGTCTCCCAAGTGCCACGAGTCACCTACCTCCACCACCACCACGGTCCACCATCACCAATCACGTGCTGAGGTGGCCACCTTCGACAATGACACCATCACGATAAAGCTGACGTGGCGTCTGGCCTTTATGTTGCTTCTAGGAAACCATGCAACAACACGCACACTTCTATACAAAGACTTCACCTTCCAGAAACTCTTATTTTTACATTATTCCAAGAAGTTACACCAGGTTTTCGGTGTTTTCATAAAATTCACTTGGATTTCAAAAATTATACAAGCGCCAACTGAGGTTTCCATTTATTTTCAAAAAACCCCCTTATATTAATTCTTCTTTCAAAATTTGATGATTTCATACATAAAATCTTCTGCAAATAACAAAATTAACTTCAATATATATATATGTTGTCATTTCAAGAATTTTTTATTATATAAAATCATCAATTTTTGGACTAAAAATCAATAAAAAGGGGTTTTCTGAAAATAATTTAAGAATTAAAGGGGCGTTCATGTAAGTTTTAAAATGTCAGAGGGTTTTGTGAAAGCACCGAAAACCTAAGGGGTGTTAGTGTAAATTATTCCACCACAGCCCACCACCATCACCTCACGTGATATGTCACGTGACCCCAGACTTATCTTTCTCAAATCAACGGTCAAGATCATCCCGAAAAGTCTTCCTTTGACCCCATTCAAGCCTCCATAAATAGCTTACCCCTACTATCTTATTCCTTCCCTCTAACCCAAAACAAAGAAAACCCAAAACCCTTTCCCATCTCTCTCTCTCTCTCTCTCCTCTCTGAAACACAAGAATCACATTGTTTTATGGCCATGAGTGGTACTGGAACCATGTCCAATAACCCTAATGACTGGCTCCAATTCTACAACCAAACCTTGTCTTCTTCTCAAGCTCAGGTGTCTCATGGCCACATTTCTTCAGGTATTAATACTTCAACTTTTTTCGGTCATGACCAAGTCTCTGAGGCCACTGTGGTCACCACAACTCCATCCGCTGTCGCCACAACAAGTGCAGTTGGCTCGGCCAATCCGGGCTCCAGCACCAACAGTTTGAGCCCAGATCAAGGGCGGGTTTCGAAACCCGCCCGAAAGAGATCTAGAGCCTCGAGACGGACCCCCACCACGCTGCTCAACACGGACACTACGAACTTCCGTGCCATGGTGCAGCAGTTCACCGGGGGCCCTAACACGGCGTCGTTTCCCTCCGGTGGGTCCAGTTTTAGTTTCGGGCTGGCCCCGCCTAGGCCACAGGGCTTTGTGATGTCTCCGGGGTATCATCCTCTACACCCTCAGCAGCAGCAGCAACATCATCAGTACCAGCAACATCAACAACAACAACGTCAGAACCAGCAATACTTGGTTGGTGCAGGAGTTGGGGATGGGTTTCTCCAGAGATTGAGCTCATCATCATCAAGAGGAGGACCCACAAACATGGGATTTGGGGGTTCGTCTGATCATGTTGTTGATCATCATGAGTTTTTGAGGGAGGGTATGTCGTCGTCCCAAGTGCCGTCTGCAGCTAGGCCCGGCTCTAACGCTGCCAATGAGAACAGGAGTGGCAGTTTTATGTTTTGAGAGGGACGTAAAGCAGAAAAGTTAGGTAGACTGACTTATCATAGGGACACAATTCTTGACCAATGTATATATACGGAAACAATGTTTCTATATATATAATATAATGTATGCTTTTCAACAGATTTAGATACCAAATGTCTTCTTCTTTTTTATATATACAATGTGGTCCTTTTTCTCATTTTGTTTTTTTTAATATCCTTTTAAGTTTCTAATTTAGAGATGCTTTATACTGTTTTAGCTTGTTTCTTCTTCTTCTTTTTTATTTATTTTTCTTTATTTTGCCAAGTTATTATTAATAAACGAGTCCTCTCAAATGAGCGACAAAAACAAAATGTGATTGATTGGTTCGATTGTGGGATTCAGTTCATAGATCTAAGTATTTAGATCTTTTAAGTAACTGGTGTTAAGCAATTACTTATTAGTTTGTTAATTAATATTTTCTGTGGAAAATGTACAATATATAATATGAATCATACTATGTATGAAGGTAGAATTCATCGTGATTTTGACTCAAATATTCTGTGTGTTTTTTCACGAATACTTTTAAAAAAAGTCATAGTCACTCCCTATCATAAAAATACAAGAGATTGCACATATAAATTGCTCTTGGGGGTAGGGATAATAATGGGTCAGGTATGACAATACCATCCTCGTCCCCACTCTTCATCCCTGCCCCGTCCCCGTCCCCGTCCCCGTCCCCCCCCCCCCATCCCCATTTAAGAGGTTTTGGGGAATCCTATCCCCCAAACTCGCCCTCGGATCTCTGGGTTTTTTGTATAACATGATCTCTCTCACTTTGAATGTCCATGTGCAAGAACTTGAAACTGAACATAAGCCAAATCAAAATCAAACTTAGGAACTTGCAGTCTAATAGGCATAATCTTTAAACATAATGTTAGGATCTAATAAATAAAAAAATAAAAAAACTAAACGCTGGCATTGTTGGTTTATTCATTTAAGTAAATTTTCTTTGAACTAAAATTCCCAGTTATATATATACAAAGGTGGAATCTAAGCTACTACCAACATCAATCATAAATCACTACTACTAACAGCAACTTTTTGAGCTTTAAGCAAATTACCCAAGCTGGCAAGTTAATTTATAACACTTATCTTCTCGAAAGCAGAAACTTCAGCTCACTTAGCAACGAAATTTTTTGCAGAATTTACATCATATTTGGATTTGGATGTGGATTTGAATGACTTGGGTTTGGCGTGCAAAGAAGATGCTAGGGTAACAAAATATTTTATTATATATTTATTATTTAAAAATAAACATATAAGTATCGGTTCGGGGCAGGGATGTTATGGGGATTTTTTAAATTTGTGGATCCCCGTACTCGATCCCAGTTTTGCCCCGAAATCTCCCTTCGTTATGGCCGGAACTCTGCGGATCCTCGCCTCGACGGGGATTTCTGCCATCCCTACTTGGAGGAGTGCATAACTTTTTTGGAGTACTAATTAACAGCTCCCTTTCTTTTTTGTTCATGTTTGTTTTGAATATCCTTTTAAATTTCTAAGATAGAGATTTAATTAGTCTTTGTTTCTTGATCTATAATTTTTGTGTGTACATTTACATACAATCAATAAATGAGTCCTCTCAAATGAGCTTGTAACGATCTACATCATTTAAATAAATACTGCTAGTCAACTAGATGTTATAGTTTAGTAGGCAGAGGTACAAGTTTGAATTCTCTACAGCGCTACTTCTTTTGTATGGTTGTTAGTTTAGTGGTATTTATTTTGTATATATGTTATGAAGGCAGAATTTGTCATGAGTTTACTAGAACATTTTGTATTTTCCTTGTTTGTTTGGTGCCCCATTTTACACTTCTTTCTCTCGGCGGGGGGAGTACACTGCCAAATATTCTGATCACGTCTTGCAATTTAATCTAGCACTAAAAAAGTCAATGGGGGTAAAAGGACTCTTACTTGCCGACTACTAGTCTTAGATTCGACTCTTCATGACATATTGATATCGTGTGTGTGAAAAACTCTCATCCCGCTTGTAATTTAGATTATCGCTTGTATTATCAATTAAAAACAAAAAGGGCGATGGGGCGGCAGTTGATGCCAGATTTTCATGCATGTTTTTCCTTCCTAGGATATAAACATATGACAATTAATATATTCTTTGTTTAATTTCATGTTCCAGAAAAAGTCCACATGGCTGCTAGTGTATCAATTAATAAAAATGGTAACTAGTTAAGCATAGCACTGCTTCATGGATGGGACTATACATCGTCTATAAAGCTTCAAAAGAACAGGAAAAACAAGGTTAAAATCAAATAAATAGGATTTTAGGAAGATGAATTAAAAATGAGTTTTTGTTTTTTTATGCTAGAGTAGAGAAGAAAATAAGAGTAAATATGAGAGTGAGGATGAGATTGAGAGAGAAGATTAGAGGGGAGAATGAAAACTAAAAATTAAAATGAAATAGTTATCCAACAAGGCCTTAATATTCGAAGTTTATACTTTTTACGAAACTTGTTAAGGGTGAGAAAAGTAAATGAAGATGACAATAACACGCTATAATAATATTGTATAAAACCAAATCGATTCAAGCATTTGGTGATCTACATGTTGAAATCAACATTGGTGTGACAATATCACTTCTTTTTTCTGTTATTTTTTCCAAACTTATATATGCTCACCTTGAATTTTACAATTTTTTCAATAATATGAAAAATAGAACGTTTTAGGAATAAAAGAAAAGAGAAAAAAATAAACAAAGAGTAGTGCAAAATCTTTTTTTTATTTTCCTTTCCTTTTTTAAAGCGGCAACGGGAGTGGCGCGTCCGGCGCTGCTAATCGTTTGATTGGGAGAGATTTTTGACTGAGTGAGAAAAGAAGAGGGAAGAGGGGGTGAATGCGAGGTCATCGTGGGACCCAAATTTTGGCGTGAAAAAGCAGAAATTGCAGTACTTTTTACAAAGTCAAAAATATATATGCCCTAATCTTTGCTTATTTGAATTTCAAATGGGTGCCTTTTGATTCCCCAAGATTACATCAATCTCTGATTGGTTTTATAGTTTCATTCGTCCGGGGAGCATCATTAGCAAGCCTCAACTTTCAAACTTATGTCAAACACGTGGATTTTTGATTGATAATCCGACCATGATTAAGAATAAAATTTTCTTATTTATTTATGCATTGTGATATATTACGTTTTCAAAGACCCGTGTTAATTTAACATTAGAAAAAATCTCATATACATTCCATTATTTATCGACGTCACGTCATCTAGAGTCAAAAACTTACCTGTAACGTATGTATACGCTTTTCTTTTTATAACACTTTATCATCTGATGTGTGACCACTTATTATGCGATAAAATGCAAGTGTATACAACTATTACTTACTTTTTATTTCTTTCTCTTGGATGGAAATTTCCATTTCGTTTGGATGTAATATATCGATGGTAATTGAGGAAAAAAGGAACACAATGAAGCTTTATTTGGAAAGACTTCCAAACATTCTCATAATGAATTGCATTTAGCAGATGGGTTTAAGATTAGGTGAACCCCTCCACTACTTATATGTTACTTAAAATGGAAGGTTTACATTGTTTGTGTTTGCCTTTGCTGACAACCAAACCACAGGAGGAAGTTGTATTGGAAGGAAAACAATTGATCCAAAAGAAAGTGTCAAGTAAACTTCTTTTCCTTTTCTTTTTTCACTTCTGAAATTGGTCTAAGATAATGGGTTCGTTTTCACTTTTAAACGACGGGACAAATTTGGGTTAAAACTGGGCTGTATTGGTCTACTGGGCTTTGCCCAACGAATCCACAGCCGAACATGCCAGTTCTTTTCCCAATTGCAATGCATGGAAGGTAGGGCTCCCGATCATGGAAGAATTGACCTCAAGAATGACCCAGTTACTAAACCAGACCCAGACTCAGACCCCGAATCAGACTGTAACTTATGAATCTTCCGCAAGTGTTGAGATTTTTTTTCCTATAAAGAATGCAATTTTAAATAGTAATTGTATTTGTTGAGGAAAAAAAAAGTTTGGTAGCTAGGTTGGAAATGAATACTCTTAAGATATACAGGGACAGGGTGATTTGCAAGACATTCCATCAATTCTTTCACTTCAAGTGCATATGCCTATTTAACCTTCCATTTGAAATATCTCATCCTCTCCAGCTTCCCTTTTCCACAATTCAGACCAAAAAAGAAAAAAAAATGAGCCTCAAAACCACATGCCTAACATATTTTGTTGCCATCTTTGCAGTCTTATTGGCATCTAGACATGTCATTGATCCAAACTCATCACCCCTCAAACACATTGTGGATCTTAGTCTGGCCACAACTTCATCAGTGCCTAGTAATATTATTTCTTATCTCATCCCAAACCACATTGGCAGACATCACAAAAAGAAAGACAATGGAACCATAGGATCCATCTGTGATGACTTCCCACGTGGCTTTCCTCCTCCAGACACCAACACAACCTCCTACCTTTGTGTCGATCGAAATGGCTGTTGTAATTTCACATTGGTTCAAGCAGCTGTTGATGCAGCTCCAGCTCTTAGCCAGAAAAGAACAATAATTTGGATTAATAATGGGCTTTACTAGTAAGTTCATTTGGCTTTCTTTTCCAACTCTTTCATTCAAAAGATCATTTCTTTCTTTCTTTCTTTGATCTCTTGATTATTTTTAATTTTTGTTCTTGTTGTAAATTTTTAATAGTGAGAAAATCTTGATTCCGAAAAACAAACCCAATATAACATTTCAAGGACAAGGGTATGAATCGACTGCAATTGCTTGGTTTGACACAGCTAATTCATCTCATGGCACATTTTATAGCGGTTCTGTTCAAGTTTATGCTGACAACTTTGTTGCTAAGAACATAAGCTTCATGGTGAGAAAGTTGCGTTAATATTAATTTTATGGTGTGATTAATGTACACTAACTAACACATGTCCAAATGGGAATTGTATGAAAAGAATGTGGCTCCAATTCCAAATCCTGGTGATTTTGGAGCTCAAGCCGTAGCCATTAGAATATCAGGAGACCAAGCTGCGTTTTTGGGTTGTGGATTCTTTGGAGCCCAAGACACCCTTCATGATGATAAGGGCCGCCATTACTTTAAGGATTGCTATGTACAGGGTTCCATTGATTTCATCTTTGGCAATGGAAGGTCACTCTATGAGGTATAATAATTCATCTCAGCTCTCTGCACAATTTTGTAAAAAAAAACGATATCTGGGAGACCATATGATCTAAAACAGCTGAGTTCTTCATAAAATTTGGCAATTTGTGTAACAACTATGTTACCACTCATATACAAATGTTATGACATGAAAGAGGTGTTGAGAAAAATGGCTCAATTAAAAAGATACAAAAATATTAAAACCAGCGACCGGTTTAGACCGGTTCGGTTTCGGCAGATTGCAAAGTCTGAATTGAATTTCGATTCTTTTCCAAGAGACCAGTCGCAAGTTATGAGCGACCGGTCGGTCTTCAGCCAAAAGAACGAAGTCTGAAGCGAAATGTGGAAAAGCGATCGGTCGCCTAGTCCTGCGACCGGTCGCCGAAAAGATGCTGAAGCTAAAAACGATTCTGTGTAAAGCGACCGGTTGCCCCGTCCTGCGACCGGTCTCCCCGACTATGCTGTTTCAGTTTCTACGCGTTTTCAAGTCTTCCTTTGTGTGCTATCACTTTCTACCGACTTGCAAGGATATTTCTGATCAATTCTAAGATATTAGAAGGTGGCATAGCAGCTGGAAAGTTGGGAGAACACTTTGGCAAATTGATAACTTGCTTCAATGAGTGATTTTTCTCTTGGATCAAGAGATAGATGACAGCTAGCATCCAATGTTCCCTTGCTTTATGAGCTGCCAAGAACAGGTGTCTAAAGTGAGATAACTAAAGCATGAACGTGTATAACTTAATGATATCTGATCTTGGAGTCCCAAGGCCTATATAAGAGGGAAGAGGAAGCAAGAGAACATTAAGTTGTTAAGTGCATAAGTTTGTGCAAAGTATAGAGAAGCTGAAAACTTGTAAGTTCAGAAAATACCAAGGGGAGAGCAAGAAAGTTCTCTAAGTGTATCAAGGTGTTGAGCACGGGTGAGAGAGAAACAGATTGTGAGGGTAGTGTTCTAAAGGGGTTTCCTTCTTTGAAAACCAAAGTTTGTAACCTATCTTCATTAGTGAAAGTTCTCAAGGAGATCACCAAAGAGGAAGTAGGCAATTTGCTGAACCTCTATAAACACTTGTGTCATTTCTTTCTTGGTTAAATTTCTGTGTGTGTGTAAGACTCATCCATCATTGAGTTGGTCACAAAGTTCATCAACAACAAGGTCTTAAGGGGAAGTGAGTTAGTATTGATTCACAACAAGTGGTATCAGAGCTGTGTTTTGCAGCTGTGCTAGTCTTTCTTTTGGAGTGCTAGTGTGTTGAAGATGACAAGTGAACAAGAAGTTGAGAGTGGTAGAAGTTCACAACATGTGAAGCAACCACATGCAGCAAGCATGAAGGTGGAGCTAAAGCCTTTCACAGGAAGGAGAACTTCACTCTTTGGCAACGAAGGATGAGGTCAGCTCTTACACAACAACATCTCCATGTTGTGTTAGTTGGCAAGGAAAAGAAGCCAGCAGACATGAAAGATGAGGAGTGGGGCGTACTTGACGAGTTAGCTAGAGGAGCCATCGAAAACTACCTCTCCGATGATGTGCTCATCAACGTGTTGAAGGATACCGCGAAGCAAACATGGGAGAAGCTCGAAGAGATGTTTGCAGGGAAGTCGCTGTCCAACAAGCTCTTCCTAAAGGAAGAACTCCTAAATCTGAAGATGGAAGAAGAAGGTAATCTAATGGAACATTTAAGTAGTTTCAATAGATGTGTTGCTGATTTGCAAAGAATGGAAGTTATTTATAGTACGGAGGATAAGGCACTTATGTTGCTAACATCCTTACCTCCGTCCTATAAACACTTTCGAACCACTTTTATGTTCGGGAAGGTCACTCTGGATTTCGAGCCTGTGCTGCAAGACATCATGACGCACCATAGGATGACTCAACGTTCTGGAGAAAACTCTCAAGGTGAAGGTCTATTTGCTAAGACCGAAGATAGGGGTCGTTCAAAGAGGCGTGAAGGCAAGAAAGGCAACAAAGGAAGATCAAAATCCAAGGCGAAAGATGGTTGTTTCGAGTGTGGGTCAAAAGAGCACTGGAAAAGAAATTGCCCCATATGGAAAGAGAAGAAGAACAAAGGGAAGAATGCAGCAAACACAGCTGAGGAAGTCACGGAAAGTGATGGTGAGCTTTTATGTGTTAATGGCAATGTTAATACTAATACATATGCTAATTCTTCAAGGTGTTTCTCTTCGGATTGGATTTTGGATTCCGGGTGCTCTCATACCATATGTGCTCAAACAAGGAGTGGTTTGACACATATGAGAAAGAAGAAGGTGGCGAAGTTGTGATGGGGAATGGCTCGGTTTGTAGAGTCATAGGCACCGGTACAATCAAGATAAAGATGCATGACGAGACTGTTAGGACGCTTGGAATGGTAAGACATATTCCAAAGTTGCGTAAGAATCTTATTTCCCTTGGAACTCTTGATAAGAATGGTTATTCTGTTAAGGCTAATGGAGGGAAAATCATAATCTCAAAAGGTTCACTTGTGGTTATGAAGGGAGAAGTTCAACCTAATTGTCTATATAGATTGTGTGGTACAACAATAACAGGTGGAGCAGCTGTGTCCACAAGCAAGGACTCGGATGATGAAACTCAGCTTTGGCATTTGAGGCTAGGGCACATGAGTGAGAGAGGCATGCAGGAACTACACAAAAGAAAATTGTTGAAAGGTGTTCAAAGCTGCAAGCTGGAGTTCTGCAAATTTTATACCATGGGAAAGAAATCGAAGATAGCTTTCAAGCTGCGAGATAAAGAGGAAGGTAGCACAGGAGTGCTAGATTATATTCACTCAGATGTATGGGGGCCATCACCGGTTAAATCAAAGGGTGGAGCTCGCTATTTCGTGACTTTCTTGGATGATTTTTCCAGAAAGGTTTGGGTCTACTTCATGAAGGAGAAATCTGAGGTCTTCACCAAATTCAAAGAGTGGAAGGCGGAAGTGGAGAACCTAACCGGAAGAAATATCAAGATCCTAAGGAGTGACAACGGTGGTGAATATAAGGACAACAAATTTCTTGAGTTTTGCAGAAACGAAGGCATTAAAAGGCACTTTACCGTGAAGAAGACGCCCCAACAAAATGGAGCTGCGGAAAGGATGAATAGAACTCTCATGGAGCGTGAGAGATGTATGAGGATTCATGCAGGATTGCCCGAATCATTTTGGGCGGAGTCAGTTACCACGCTGCCTATTTGGTTATTTGACATTTGCACTTATTCCTAGTGATGAAAGATCCAAGTTGAAGCCTAAGTCTCTTGAATGCATTTTCATCGGCTTCGAGAGCGGTGTGAAGGGTTACAAGCTATGGGATCCAGTGAACCATAAGAAGATACTCAGCAGAGATGTTGTGTTTGATGAGAAGACCATGCCTATGAACAAAGTCAAGAATTCAGAAGCAAAGGAGGATGTTGTTGAAAGAGAAACAACCATTGAAGTTCCACTCAAGAAAGTGTCAAGGAAGACTTCACAGAAACAGCCAACTGAAGACGTTAGGGAGGAGGAGGAGTCTGACATTGAGGAGGAAGAAGCTGGGCAATATCAACAACAAACTCAAGAAGAAGAAGATGCTCAAGAAGTGGTGGAGCCATCATCTATAGCTCGGTCCAGGCCCAAGAGAACCATCAAACCACCTCAAAGGTTTGGATGGGTCACGGACTCAGTTCACTATGCCCTAAATGCAAGTGAAGAAGAACCAACCATGTTCCAAGAAGCTGTTGAGAATGAGGAGCGGGAAAGTTGGATGGAAGCTATGATGCAAGAGATGGAATCTCTACACCAAAACTCAGTTTGGGAGTTAGTTCCTAAACCCAAAGATCGCAAGGTTATTGGCTGCAAGTGGGTGTTTAGGAAGAAAGAAGAAATGCATGAGAAGGGAGCCACCATGTTCAAAGCTCGATTGGTGGCCAAGGGATACTTGCAAAAGGAGGGAGTTGATTTTGATGAAATCTTCTCACCGGTGGTGAAACATACTTCTATACGGCTACTTCTCTCCATAGTAGCCCAAGAGGACATTGAGGTGGAGCAAATGGATGTAAAGACTGCTTTCCTCCATGGAGACTTGGAGGAAGATATCTACATGAGCCAACCTCAAGGGTTCATTGAAGCAAACAAGGAAAATCTGGTTTGCAGGTTGAAGAAGTCTTTATACGGGCTAAAGCAATCTCCAAGGCAGTGGAATAAGTGCTTCGAATTCTTTCATGATGAAGATTGGATATAGAAGATGTGAATCAGATTGCTGTGTTTACAGTCATGCATTTAAGGATGGTAACTTCATCCTTTTACTTCTTTATGTTGATGACATGCTAATTGCATGTAGAGATATGTCAAAAATCCAGGAATTGAAGAATTGCTTGGAAGGGAGTTTGACATGAAGGATCTAGGCTCTGCACAAAAGATCCTAGGAATGGAGATAAGGATAGACAGAAAAACACAGGCAAGCTATGGCTGTCACAAAGTAAGTACATTTCCAAAGTACTTGAAAAATTCAATATGATGGATTGCAAGCCCGTGTCTACTCCTTTGGCGGAGCATTTTAAATTAAGTGCGCATGAATGTCCTTCTACGGATGAAGAGAAGGAAGAAATGAGCAAAGTTCCATATGCAAGCTTGGTAGGGTGTCTTATGTATGCAATGGTTTGCACACGCCCCGACTTAGCTCAAGCCGTAAGTGTGGTGTCAAGATACATGACGAATCCGGGCAGACTTCATTGGACAGCAGCGAAGTGGATTCTCAGGTACTTGAAGGGCACAAAGAGGCTTGGGATATTGTTTGAAAAACAACAAGGTAATGCATGTGTGTCAGGGTATGTAGATTCTGATTATGCAGGGGATCTAGACAAGAGGAGATCCACCACGGGATATGTCTTCATTTGTGGTGGAGGACCGATTAGTTGGAGAGCGGTGTTACAATCGGTTAGTGCCTTGTCTACAACAGAGGCGGAGTATATGGCGCTCACGGAAGCTTCGAAGGAAGCGGTATGGCTGAAGAGATTGGCTAAGGAATTCGGGATAGCCCAAGACTTGGTGGTGATTCAAAGTGATAGTCAAAGTGCAATCTACCTAGTGAAGAATCAAGTATTTCATGGAAGGTCTAAACACATTTATGTCCGATACCACCAGGTAAGGGATTGGGTGAATGATGGAGACATCATGATAAAGAAGGTTCATACAAAGGAGAACGCTTCAGATTGTCTAACAAAGCCAGTCACAGCAGCAAAGTTCAAGCATTGTTTGAGCTTGCTCAATCTTGTTCCATGCTAAGATTGAGGTGGAGTTCTTGAGAGTTATCCTGACGATTCTCAAGAAATTAAAGATGTCCTGAAAAAAAAAAAAGCAATAGTGTCCACAAGGGGTTTTAATCTCGCCATGGTGGAGATTATTGAGAAAAATGGCTCAATTAAAAAGATACAAAAATATTAAAACCAGCGACCGGTTCAGGTTATGGCGACGGTCGGTTTCGGCAGATTGCAAAGTCTGAATTGAATTTCGATTATGTTCCAAAGCGACCGGTTGCAAGTTATGAGCGACCGGTCGGTCTTCAGCCAAAAGAACGAAGTCTGAAGCGAAATGTGGAAAAGCGACCGGTCGCCCAGAAGATGCTGAAGCTAAAATGATTCTGTGTAAAGCGACTGGTTGCCCCGTCCTGCGACCGGTCTCCCCGACTATGCTGTTTCAGTTTCTACGCGTTTTCAAGTCTTCCTTTGTGTGCTATCACTTTCTACCGACTTGCAAGGATATTTCTGATCAATTCTGAGATATTAGAAGGTGGCATAGCAGCTGGAAAGTTGGGAGAACACTTTGGCAAATTGATAACTTGCTTCAATGAGTGATTTCTCTCTTGGATCAAGAGATAGATGGCAGCTAGCATCCAATGTTCCCTTGCTTTATGAGCTGCCAAGAACAGGTGTCTAAAGTGAGATAACTAAAGCATGAACGTGTATAACTTAATGATATCTGATCTTGGAGTCCCAAGGCCTATATAAGAGGGAAGAGGAAGCAAGAGAACATTAAGTTGTTAAGTGCATAAGTTTGTGCAAAGTATAGAGAAGCTGAAAACTTGTAAGTTCAAAAAATACCAAGGGGAGAGCAAGAAAGTTCTCTAAGTGTATCAAGGTGTTGAGCAAGGGTGAGAGAGAAATAGATTGTGAGGGTAGTGTTCTAAGGGGGTTTCCTTCTTTGAAAACCAAAGTTTGTAACCTATCTTCATTAGTGAAAGTTCTCAAGGAGATCACCAAAGAGGAAGTAGGCAATTTGCTGAACCTCTATAAACACTTGTGTCATTTCTTTCTTGGTTAAATTTCTGTGTGTGTGTAAGACTCATCCATCATTGAGTTGGTCACAAAGTTCATCAACAACAAGGTCCTAAGGGGAAGTGAGTTAGTATTGATTCACAACAAGAGGGGTGTGTGCAAAACTTCTATCAACGATATACATTTACAAGCCATATTGTTGATCGCGTCTCTAATAAAAGTAATTTTCACCTTTATTAAAGAGTAGAAGCCACCCATCTCTATTAAAGGATGAGTTAACAATGTAATCATTCAATATCTCTCATCACGTGACTGTAATGCGGTTAGATATATATATATATATACACAATATAGAAGGTTTTTCTCAAAAAGCAATGTGGGATATTATTGTCAATGCCGTGATGTGCCTAAAATGCTTATGATCAAATTGTTGCATGAACTGTTTGACACAGAATTGCCAGTTGATCCCCATGGAAAATCCAGTCCCTCCAGGATCAAAGAACGTAAACGGCGCCGTCAGAGCGCATGGCAGAGCTTCCAAGGACAACAACACTGGGTTTGCATTTGTCAACTGCTTTATCGGAGGGACTGGAAGAGTGTGGTTGGGTCGAGCATGGAGGCCTTTTTCACGAGTGGTTTTCGTCAACACAACAATGGCTGACATTATAGCTCCTGAAGGCTGGAACGATTTCAACGACCCAACAAGAGACCAGTCCGTAACACAACATAATTAAACATTCATTTTCATAATTAATTTGTCAGAATTAATCTAATCCAAATAATTATATATATGCATGCAGGACCATATTCTATGGAGAATACAGTTGTTCTGGTGCATGAGCTAATATGACCTTGCGAGCGCCTTTTGTACAGAAATTGAATGACACACAAGCTTCAACTTTTTGGAACGTTTGTTTCATTGATGGAGGGGATTGGTTGCAGCACAATATCAATTAGTCTCTCTCAGTCTCTCTTTTGAGGCTTTCTTTGGTCTCTCTAACTTCAATGTGATCTCGTACGTGCGATTGTTCATACTCGTTCATAGGCGACCACAATGTGTATCAAACAAGTACATTTGCAACAGTTAACAAATGAAGATCGCATCCCATGCATGTATTTAGATCTCTCAGAAAAGAAAGTGTAATAAAACAAGGTCATCACACCCTATGTGGGTGAGTGGGAGATGTAATAAAATAATGATTATGCACTAATCCTTGTTTTATGGCACTACACAAATTAAGACACTTAGCCTTGTTTTATGGCACTACACAAATTAAGGCACTTAGCCTTGTTTTATGGCACTACACTAATCCTTGTTTTAAGGCACTAAACCTTATTTTAAGGCACTACCAACTTAAGCACTAGTGTGTGTTTTATGCTCTCTTGAGATGAGCTAAAACAACTCCTATAAATAGATGGAGTGTGTGCAAGTG
Source organism: Prunus fruticosa (assembly GCA_018703695.1). NCBI lineage: Eukaryota > Viridiplantae > Streptophyta > Magnoliopsida > Rosales > Rosaceae > Prunus > Prunus fruticosa. The sequence goes on along the minus strand of CM031919.1, from coordinate 28,321,340 downwards.
AAGAGGTGATGAGAAGCATTAGTGCATGCTCTCTACGTTGGTGTGTGTGAGACAAGAAGTGTGAGTGCATATCAAAGAGTTGTAGTGAGTTTTACACCCACAAAAGAGAGAAACCTCATATCTCCCTAAACATTCTCCTTTAGGCAATTCACCAAGAGCCTTGGTCTTGGGTACGTGAAATCAATGGAGTAACTTTCATAGCCAATCCAACGACCTTGGAGACGAGGAACGTGTAGAATCTTGTTGGCGTGCTCATGACGTGGAAGCATCTCGGCGGGCTAGTAATTGCAAGCGGTTTTTCATTTGGAATCTTCCGCAAGGTATGCAGTACCTTATTCTGAATATATATTAACGATTATTAACAGTGGTATCAGAGCTTGTATGCTTGCTTTTCGCCATGTTGAATGATGCATGAGAATGTGTTTTTTCTTCCGCAAGAACCACCATGAAAGCATGAACCAAGAAACTTCGTTTTTGTTTGATTGTTTTTTGATATTTTCTTTCCATGAAGTATGTTCCTCTATGTGATGAGAACTTGCCTTTAAATTTTCGTACAAATTAAAGGAGTGGTTTAGGAGAAAACTGAAATCCAAGAGCATGAAAAACAGTTTGTTTTCGAGTTTTTTAGAGCATGTTTGTATGATGTTAAACTGTTTTTCTATGCTGTTTCTTTGCCCAAGAATATTCTCTGTTGCATTAGCTTTCCAATGATATATCGTATGCGTAATTTGGATGCATAACAAAGGAGATAGAGGTCTCCAAAGATGGCCAAATGATCATGAAAATCTGGAAATTTTTTCTGGAAATTTCAGCAAGATGAATAGTGTTCTTCGTGAACAGTGTTCTTTGTGAACACATCCTCTTTGAAGGCGCGTGAGAGCACGTATGTCCTTTGTAGAGCATCATCTTAGACATATGGAATCCAATCGTGGACTCCTCCCGTCTATTTTCTAAAAATCTTTTGGCTAAGTATCACTTGGAATAAATGAATAATTGTTTGTTTATGAAGTTGCAACATAATGACATGTCATTTAGAAACTAAATATGTTATTAAGTTGTTCATATTTAGCATGCCAAAATATGGACTTAGGATTGGTTGAGTTAATTTATGGGTCATACTTGGTGGAATTGACTACCCAAAAATGTGTGATGTCTAGGCAAGTTTTTTAAGCGAGTTCATCTCCACCACTACTCCCGAAACTTACCTGGTCACATTTTTTAGGTGGACTTTCATTGGTTAACCTATTAAATGGATTCTCAATTTTAAATCTATGAGAGGCCCATGCGCTTTTATGAAACTGCGCAAATTTTTTGTTTGGTTGGAAACTTTGTGTTTTCTAAGTAGAAATTTGTTTAAAAGTAATTGAAAATGTTTATTTAGACTTGCTTTTTTGGGTGATGATTATAAGCATAGCAAATTTTCGAGTCCAAATTTGTAAGGAAGGATAATTCTTTTCAATTTATTTTTGAAACAAATAGAAATATGCAAAACGTTAATACTAAAGTCAATCCTTGTGTTTTATAGATAATTGCCACAAAAAATGTTGTTGCTGACCTAAATAAGGGAGACAAACTTGAGGGTACCAACTATGATATTTGGCATAGGAAAATTCAATATCTCTTGAATGAGCAGGAGTTATTGGAAACATTAACCAATTCAATGGTCGAACCTCAGGTTGGGCAAACGGCCCAACATCGCCGTGATCTTGAAGCTTATCAGACTTGGTTCAAAAAGGATCGTTGTGCGCACTTTACTATGCTAAGCAGCATGCACAATGATCTTATTGGGGGATATGAAAGCTACCCTACCTTCTTCGGCTCAGTACAATCACGAGCGAAGTGACCCTTCTTATTACAGTTATAGCATTTGACTTTGGATAAGTCTTTCTTCCCACCACGCTTGCCCCGACGGCGCTTGGTTTTGTTGTCATCCTTTGGTGCAAGCTTGTTTGCCCCATCCTGCTTATTTGCTTTCCTTTTCCTTTACGCTTAGACCCTTTAGTCTTAGACGTGCCACCCTGGGTGAAAAGGACAGTAGCATTGGTCGCCTCTTGGCGCTCCGATTCTAGCTCAACATGACGATAAATATCAGAAAAGTTCTTGATATTCTCATTATGTGTCATGATTTGTTTCATGGAGCCCCATGAATCTGGCAGGGATCTGATGACTGCCTGCACTTGCTGCTCATCAGTGAGGGTATTTCCAGCAACCTTTAAGTCACGTATCATGCTAGAAAGCACCCTTAAGTGCTCATGAATCGTGTGCTTATGATTTTTGCGGTATACCTCAAACTTCAGGACCAAACTTCTAAGTCGAGTGGTGGACGTACCACCAAAATCAAACTTTAGTTGATCCCATAAAGCCTTGGGATTGTAGATACGGGAGCAACCAAACATGTGACTCGAGATCGAGAAGGTTTTTTGGATTATCGACGAATTCCAAAGGGCACCTCTGGTGTGTTCATGGGTGATGGAAGCCATATAGAAGCTTTAGGAGTTGGTTCATATCAACTTCAGATGCGCAATGGGCGCACATTGCTCCTCAATAATGTGCTCTACGTTCCTGGAATTCAGCATAATCTATTTTCAGTTTTAGAGTGTTTGCGTGATGGATATTGTTTTAAGTTTTCTTCTTTTGGTTTGGATGTGTTATTGGATGGTACAATTGTTGGTCATGGTTTTTTAAGGAATAACTTCTTTTAATTGGATTTGAATGATTCCGGTTACTCATCTTCTTATATAGCTTATGCTAATGTACATGTTGATTCTACAACTTGGCATGCTAGACTAGGACATATAGGACGTGACAGGATGACAAGGTTAGCTAGAGAAGGTCTTTTAGGCTCACTCGCTAAAGTTGACCTACCTATATGTGAATGTTGTCTGGCTGGTAAAGCTATAAGAAAGCCTTTTGGTAAGGCTAAGAGAGCTACTCAACCGCTAGAGTTAGTTCACTCGGACATTTGTGGACCTGAGTGTGTGAAGGCACGTCATGGCGCCTCTTATTTTCTCACATTTATTGATGATTACACGCGATATGGTTATGTCTATCTGATCGCTCACCACTATGAAGCCTTGGATTGTTTCAAGCGTTTTATAGCTGAGGTTGAGAATCGGGCAGAGAAGAGTTTAAAGGCTCTTCGCACAGACCGGAGACGCGAGTACTTATCTCTAGTTTAAAGAACTATGTGAAAATAAGGGGATACGCAGACAACTCCTGTTCCTTATACACCACAACAAAATGGTGTTGCAGAGAGAAGGAATAGAACTTTATTGGACATGGTTAGGTCTATGATGGCGCAGGCTAATCTCCAAATTTCGTTTTGGGGAGATGCAATATTAACTGCTGCCTACATTCTTAACCGAGTGCCTTCCCAATTAGTCACTTCAACCCCTTATGAATTATGGAAAGGCGAAAAGCCCAATTTGGGGATCAGCTGGTTTTGTTCATAATACTTTTCACAAGCATGGAAAGCTTGGCCCTCGAGGTAAAAAACATATCTTCATAAGGTATTGCGATCACTCGAAAGGCTATGTGATGTATGGTGAACATGATGATGGAGGAATGACTGAAATAGATTCCCGAAATGTGAATTTCATAGAGAATGATTTTCCTAGCATTGGTGACACCCAAAAGAATCTTGACCTCCATGAGTTGGAAGGAAGTGAAGATATTTCACAATCTTTAAGCGAGGATGGGGAATTGACTCCTAATCCAATAATCGCTAAAGAAAGTGACAATGATCTGCAACCTAGTGGGAGTATACCAAAGGATGGTACACCGCTAGAAACTCAAGATTTAATGGTGCGCAAGAGCAAACGAGGAAATATTCCCCGTCGATTTTTTGAAATTGAAGGGGAAACTTTCTTGTGTACTCCAATAGATGAAGAAGAGCCTGCTTCTTATAAGGAAGCGCTATCATCTTTAGCTAGTAAATAGTGGATGACTGCTATGCAAGATGAGATAAGCTCAATGGACAAAAACAAGGTCTGGGAGTTAGTTGACCTTCCGCCTGGGCGCAAGACCGTTGGAAACAAATGGGTCTTGAAAATCAAACGCAAAGCGGACGATTCAATTGACAAGTACAAGGCACGTCTTGTGGCGAAAGGCTATACTCAAAGAGAGGGTATAGACTATGATGATACTTTCTCCCCTGTGGTGAGATTTGCATCTATTCGCCTAATCCTAGCTATTGTCGCACAAAAGGATTTGAACGTTTTCCAAATGGATGTTAAGACTGCATTTCTCAATGGAGATCTAGACGAAGAGATCTATATGGATCAACCAATGGGTTTTGAGGTAAAAGGACAAGAGCGCAAAGTTTGCCGTCTCAAACGTTCTATTTATGGCCTCAAACAGGCATCTAGACAGTGGAACATTAGATTTCATACCTCAATCATCTCCTTTGGTTTTGAGATGGTTGAAGAAGACCACTGTGTGTATCTAAAACGATCCAAGGAAAATGTTCAGATTCTTTCATTGTATGTTGATGACATTCTCATAGCAGGAAATGACATGGATTCCATTGTCGCCACTAAGAAGTGGTTGTCCGTAAAGTTTGAAATGAAGGACATGGGTGAGGCAAATTATGTGCTAGGAGTGAAAATCATAAGAGACCGTTCAAAAGGACTTCTCGGTTTGTCTCAAGAGACTTACATTAAGAAGATACTTGAACGTTTTCGTATGCATCACTCCAAACCCATAGACACACCAATGGAAAAAGGATGTGTCCTAACCCTTGACCAATGTCCTAAAAATGATGAGGAAAGAAACCAAATGTCCAAAGTTCCTTATGCATCTGCGATAAGAAGTCTAATGTACGCTATGTTGTGTACACGGCCAGGACATCTGTCATGCAGTTGGTATGGTGAACCATTATCAAAGTAATCCTGGACCTGCTCATTGGAAAGCAGGAAAGAGAATTTTTCGATATCTGCAAGGTACCGCTGATTTTGTCTTATGCTACCATGGTGGCGATTTAAGACTTAGAGGTTACAGCGATGCAGATTGGGCCAATGACAGAGATGAACGCAAATCCACCTCTGGTTATGCTTTTATACTGGGAGGTGGAGCTAACTCTTGGTGTAGCAAGAAACAGTCTTGCATAGCCCTATCCACAATGGAGTCGGAATATGTTGCTTGCTCGCAGAGGTTCAGGAAGCTGTTTGGTTAAGAAGATTCTTGCAATGACTAAACTATACAGCCAAAACCTCTGAGGCAGTACTTGTTTACTTAGATAGTACATCTGCTTTGGCATATGTAAAGGATCCGAAATACCATGGAAAATCCAAACACATAGATGTCAGATATCACTATATCAGACAAAGGGTAGCACAAGGAGAGGTTATATTAAAGCATATCTCAAGTGGCAATATGGTTGCTGATCCTCTCACTAAACCCATTGCTAGAGATGTGTTCCTTTCTCATATTATGAGTATGGGACTACGAAGGTTTTAATATACCTATTTTGTAATTGACTTTATTATTAATGCAATGTTAATCATTTTTTCCATAGTACTTGTTCTAGAATGATTGATATGGTTTTTTGCACAAAGATTTGTCACCAGGCTTGAGTCAGCCCACTCACATGGGAGATTCACCTTGGCGCTGAGATAGCGAGCAAGATGAGACATTTGTGTTATGTTCTAAAACGCTTAGACAACATATTATGACATATATGTATATCTGCGCTTAAGTAGGCAGCAAGATAAAACACTTCTCTAAATGTCGCCTTAGTTGGAGCTAAGATGAGACCTTGAAAAAGGAAATAGGTCGATCATAGAAAATTGCCATAAAATCTATGAAGCCTGTATTGAGCCGAATGTGAGATTCCAGGCAGGCACCGAGAGGGTGACTGAGACTAGAACTCAAGTTAGACATTTTTGTAAATGTCTAGACTAAGATTCGTATGACGTATGTCCAATTCTTGGACAAGTGACATGCTCATTTTATGAGAATACGTTATAGCATACATTTCATACCTGTATGTGCTAGATGCGATCGACAGTGGGAGTGATGAATGAATCCCTGCTTCATCACTATGTGAGCCACTTGGATCATTAATTCAGATCCTAAAAAATGTACCCTTAGTTGACTTTAGCCTATGTCATGAAGAGGATGCTTGATGTTGCTACTTTAGCTTGTTTTCCTAGGATCAATTATAAGGTCTCAAGGGGCATGTCTAAGAAAGAGTTAAGTCTAGTTGGATTGATATAAGCGCTTAAGGAAGACTGTTCGACAATACACCATGTTTTTGTGACTCATAGCTGGCCAGCGTCTATGTCATATTTGTTGTTGACATGTCATGAGTACAAAACATATTTGGGGTGTAGCACTGCTTTTATGAGGGGTTAAGAGTGCTGATACCGGTGTAGTCTGAATAAGTCTGGGGTATGTACGAGATGATTTCAAATGATGCACTTTTATTAGTTTGGTGATGACTTAATAAAATGTGCTCTTGTAGCTGTGCGTTTTTTCTCGCAAGGTCGCACGACCCATTTCCTGTATGAGAAGAAGAGTGTATATAAGAGGTTTAAGATGATTATGAGGTTATCACACCCTATGTGGGTGAGTGGGAGATGTAATAAAACAATGATTATGCACTAATCCTTGTTTTATGGCACTACACAAATTAAGGCACTTAGCCTTGTTTTATGGCACTACACAAATTAAGGCACTTAGCCTTGTTTTATGGCACTACACTAATCCTTATTTTAAGGCACTAAACCTTGTTTTAAGGCACTACCAACTTAAGCACTAGTGTGTGTTTTATGCTCTCTTGAGATGAGCTAAAACAACTCCTATAAATAGATGGAGTGTGTGCAAGTGAAGAGGTGATGAGAAGCATTAGTGCATGCTCTCTACGTTGGTGTGTGTGAGACAAGAAGTGTGAGTGCATATCAAAGAGTTGTAGTGAGTTTTACACCCACAAAAGAGAGAAACCTCATATCTCCCTAAATACTCTCCTTTAGGCAATTCACCAAGAGCCTTGGTCTTGGGTACGTGGAATCAATGGAGTAACTTTCATAGCCAATCCAACGACCTTGGAGACGAGGAACGTGTAGAATCTTGTTGGCGTGCTCGTGACGTGGAAGCATCTCGGCGGGCTAGTAATTGCAAGCGGTTTTTCATTTGGAATCTTCCGCAAGGTATGCAGTACCTTATTCCGAATATATATTAACGATTATTAACAGAAAGGAAAAAAAAAACCTTGCTTTAAGCGAATGCAATAGTATTGTTCAATTTGGGAAGATATATGATTAGAAAGAAAGAAAGCATATTGATGAAAAGTAGGGGTTTTCTTTGCATTGCCGGTGAAATCAATCATCAATCACGATTCTACAAATTAATATAAAAACCTTTTCATGACAGCCATGTCATTCATGATTGAGTAACTTTTAATCTAATGATATTTCTCTTCTTCATAAAAAAAATATTTTTATTAGAATTTGGAATCACGTCAAGATATTCTTATTCAAATGTTTCTTGAAGAAACACTTAAAACTGCTTTCTCTTCATAAATGACTTGTTGTATGCCCATAAATATTTTCAAGTTTTATTTTTCGCCAAACTCTTTGTATTGTTTTAAAAAAAAAAGGCTTTTAAAAAAGATCATTTTAACCATTTTGGAAGAGGTCTCAAAAAATACTTAATGTCCCAAATTTGAATCCCATTCTCCCATAAAAAAAAAGAAGAAGAAGATTCTTTTATTATTATTATTATTTTTCAAATGAACAATTATTATATTGGTTTAAATGTGAGGGTATCTATTGACCCCAAAATCTTTTCTGTTTGACACATGGATTATTTAGGATAAAATAACTGTGGCCGAGCGAATACGGGAACAAAGTCATCCTTTAGTACAAGTGCAGTGAACAGTAACATGAACAGTGCAGTGAACAGTGAACAGTGACGAGTCTCACAATTTGATCGTGCTCAATGCGGTCTCGGCCACAAATTTGGGCATGCGCCTCCTGGCGAGACACGAGAGTGCGGGGCACTGAGTGAGGAGGTGGCGGCCCTGAGGCTCAGGTGGCGGACCTCCAGAAGCGGCTCTAAGTGCCAACCAGGCATGTAGAGATGCTGCAGAAAAGGAATGAAGATCATGTAGAGCGTTGCAGGTTCTACAAGCAAGAACGGGCAGAGAGGCAATTAGCAGAAGCCTCAAGGTGGCGCAGAATGCAAAAATGAACATGTGATTAGGAATTTTATGTATGCATTTTCAAGTTTAAATATGTAATCACATGTTATGAAATAGAATAAGCATTTGAGCCAAAATCCTGATTGTGCATTAATGAATTGAAAAACACTTCCCAAACTTATATGAAACACTGTTTATAACTGATGGAGATTTAAGATTAAACAATGCCATATAGAAAAGTTAGGATGAACAAAAAGAAAATAAACAACCACAAACTACAATAAAAAAAAACAAAGAAAAACAAGTTAGAAACAAGAATAAACAAGTAAAGAAAAGAAAAAAAAAGTAAGAAAAACAACAAGAAATTCGAAATTACCTTGGTTGGAAAATTGTAACCCTAACACAAAAATAAAATAAAATAAAAGAAAGTTTGAGTCTAGAGAAACTCCACTTTGAAGCGATTAGGACGACAACAAACTTCTTCTATTCATCTTGGGTTGCCTCCCAAGAAGCGCTAAGTTTAAAGTCTTTTGCCGGACTTCCAACATACTATGGTCACTTGGGGGGTTTTGGCTCAATCGCCTCCTTGTGCCGAACATGAAGTTTCTTCAAATCCCTTTGCCATCTAATCAACCCATTTCGTATTCTTTTCTTTTTATGCGCATGAGTAGATTTCAAAAGCAATTTTAAGCGCTTTTCTATACGTGGATTAGATAGAGGAGGCACATATTTAGGATCGGGTGGTCTTCTCACTTGAGTAGAAGGAATGACATTGAACATATGATTGGTACTTGGAACATGGATATTCAGCTTGTCTTCCTCTAGTACTTCAAAAATAGAATAAGACATTAGATTAATTGAAGCACCTAAATCAATTAAAGGTTCCTCAAACAATTTATCACCAATTACACAAGGAATTGTAAAACTTCCTGGATCTTGTAACTTAGGAGGGGGCTTCCTTTGCAAAACAGCAGAAACCTCTTCCGTTAATGCAACAGTTTCGTATTCCTTGAGCTTGTTTGCATCCAAGAAAGGAATGTTGATTTGCACTTTTCCGGAAATTTCCAATATGTCATTGGCGTGTTGAATCTTTTTAGAACTCATCAACCTGTGAGGAAAAGGAGCATGTAAGATATCTTCATCAGTAGGTTCACGACATACATTCTCCTTTCTTGCCCTTTGTAAGGTTTTTATTTGAACCTTTATTGTATTTTGGCTCTTCTCTTAAACCTACAAAACCCTTGTAATATTAATTAGATTCTAGGTTAGAATCAGTGTGGGTTGAAGGGCTTCCAAGTCTCCTCGTTGCAGATCAAAAGGTAAAACATTTGCATTGTTCACATGGATTAATCCATATTCACTTGGATTGATCCAACGTACACTCTTGCATGCTCTGTTTTCAGTTGTATTAATACTTGTTGCGTCAGTATTTTCAAGTTGTTGGCAGATTTCTTTATTCAGTCTGTCTTCATTCCTTTTTGTATGTTGGCTCCTTAGCCCAACGGGTGTGTGTGAAGATTGGGAAACATAATATATTATTTGTATAATTTATTGTTTTCCCTAAGACTTGTTTTCAAAATAATCTTTTTTCAATGTCAACATATTTTATTCTCCCTTCCTAAAAACTGACAAAACACTTGAGAGAATATTTCATTTAATCTCAAACGGTTCTTTGCTTCCTAGAAAGCATATCATTTGTTTTCTAACCCATACCCATCTTGTCTTTACAAAATATCTTCTTGTCTACCACCTTTTAAAGTGATGGGATTTATTTTACTCTTCTTTTCAATAGCCACTTACGGCCACTCTTGGTTCCCTTAATTTTTTCCTCCATCAGTTTTTGTCTTTGAGTGTATTTTAATATATCATGCTTGAAAATTTCTTTCATGGGTTGCATTTAATTATGAGTTTCCTCCTTACTCTCTTTGGAAGAGTCCACCGAATGTTCAAAACCTTCATCACCTTTGAAACTTTTTATATGTGGTTGGCTTTGGTGTTATACTCCTTCTCTTCATCAACTTGGCCTTATTTATTTCTTCTCTTCAAAGCATGCGGGTCCTTGATTCCAAACTCATCAACTTTGATGACTTATTTTATTAAAAGCATGTAAGATGAACTTTCTCTACCTCTAAGAAACATGCGGCTCTTTGTCCCATAACTCATCTAGTTGATGACTTGTTTTATTTCATTTATTCTTCTTGAAACCGTTTTCAAAAAGAGAGTTGTTCTTTGTCCCACCGTGAGTTGTTCTTTGTCTTCTCCATCCATCCTTGTATGTGGCTGTTTTCTAGTCTATATACTCATGTCCTTGACTGCCACCTTCTCAAAATGATGGGTTATAAACTAGTTTTTAATTCCACTCTTCAAACCTTGTTTCAATGTGCGGCTCCTTGATGTTTTTAACAGACAATTACATGGCTTCAGTTTTGTTTCCCAAACTGTGTCAGCTCACTTTGCATACAAAAAGAATAAAACCTTCTTTATTCCTTTTTGTCTTGTACCGCTCTTTTGCTAATAGTCTGGAGCTTTGTGTTGTTAAGGAGCTCCATATTTATTCCTCCATACTTGGTTACTGGGGGGTTCGACTCATGCATTTTTAACAGTTGGTTTATGCCTTCCTTCTAGTCATGAAAACCGAGTGGGAATGGAAACTCTAAAAGGAGTTCTCATTCAGCCAAAGTTCATATTCTTGAGGGTTATGAGAATGATTGCATTCACATAAGTGCTTCCCCAAGATAACTTTAAATCTTTAAATGGCTGAATGTTTTTCTTTAATTCATTCTCTTTATTATTTGTTCAACTAGTATATGTTACTTGTGAGTATATGATTGATTGTATACATATAGCTTACTCCAAGTAAACACTCACACGTTTCGGTTGAACATTTGTTTTGCTTCATTGTTGTTTTGTTGAATTAAACTATATGCTTCAAGTTTATTACTTCTAGTTTAATCATCACAACACTTAGGTTTCATTTGTCTAGCTCAATCATACTTTGTGATTGAGATAGATGAATTTGTGAAACCATAACTCACCTCATACATCAAACTACATGCAACTTGAGCTTGGTGCTCTTGAGAGGATTTGCTGCTAAGAGATAAAGAAATGGTGCTTGCTGAAAGGTTGATTGAAGCTGCCTATAGGTGATAGATTGAGTTAAGTCTTCCTTCATTTCTTGTATTTCTTAATGAGTGGATTGGATCTCTCCTAGCTTGGTGCTCCCAGTTTTTACCCACTTTGGTTTTCTGGGTCAACAAATCCTTGTGTATGTTTATATTCATGTTGTCATTGTTGTAATTGCTGCATTCTGTTCAAATGACTTCAGCACACTAACGTGGATCAATACGTGTTGTACCTGTATTGATCCAAAATCACAAGGGTTGTTGTTTGTATTAATACGTGGTGTTGTCTGTATCAATCCAAGTTCATGCAGTTCAGTTCCTTTAACTCACTGCATATGCTAAGTAATTGAACACCATGGTTGTGCATGTGTTTACGTTTCCGCTTATTCATTCTTAGCTGGGCTTAAAATTTAATTTGGTAGGTCTTTGACCTCTAGCCTACTTCACCCCCCCTCTGTAGGCTTTTAGAGCCTAGGGCTTGGTTTTACACCCTTCTTGCAAGTTCATGCTTTGGGATCCATTCGGATGGAGAAGCTGGTTGTTTATCTTCCTCCATGTTGATTTCATCCTTTTCATTAGGCATAATCACTTGCTCAACCTGCATTTCATCAACATTATGAATCAAATTTTTAGAAACATCAATTTCACCAATTACCTTACCAGTTCTCAAGGTAACTGCTTGAACATGCTCACCCCCATTTGGATTAATCACTGGTTGGCTAGGCATCACCCTAGCTTCCCTTTGACTCAAAGCTGTGACAATTTGCCCCACTTGATTTTCTAGATTGGCAATGGCCTTATCCGTTTTCTGCATGTGGGTGTCATTCATCTGCATGTGGCTTTTTGTCTCACTGATGAAACTATATGTGGTTCTAGCCATTGAAGCAACAAGTTCTTCCAAAGTCGGTCCTTGAGGTGGTTGGTGAGATTGACTAAGTGGTGGTGGATTATAATGTTGGGGTTGACCATAAGGTGGACAAGTATTATGTTGGCCTTGATATGGTTGATATGACCCTTGTTGAAAATTTGGATTGTCGGTCCACAAGAAGTTCGAATGATTTCTCGACTCCGGATTGTATGTTTGTTGGAAATATTCATTCATAGTCAACTCATTCTGAAATGAGCCAAATGCATTTGCTTCCTCCATCCCAAATTTATTGGAGTATTCTTGCATAGTAAGTTCCACAATTTCAGTTGCGGCTGCCATTGGTGATGGTGAAGGTGACTCCTTGGATGTTCATGTAAGAAAAAGAAACAAAAAATAAATCAAGATAAAATGAAACAACAATCAATAAACAAAAATAAAACTAAGTACTCTAAACATACTCAAACAAAACAGATAAGCAGCCGTGCCAGTTCCCCCGCAACGGCGCCAAAAATTGTTGCATTCCTAAAAGGACACAAATTAATGTGCAAACAACCAATTAAAAATACCCGCAAGTGCACGAATCTATTGAAGTATAGATTATGTAAGTACGTGGTCGATCCCACGAAGAACTTGTCGGCTTCCTATAAGTTCTAATTTGAGTACGTAAAGAATACTTAATTGACACACCACAAATACGCAAATGCAAAATGGAAACTAAAAATAAGTAAAGAAGTGCAAAAGAAATGAAACAACACAAGAAAACTAAAGAAAAACACAAACAGCATTTTATATCGCCATTTTATCACCTGTGAACAGTGAACAGTACATGAACAGTGCAGTGAACAGTGACGGCGCGTGAGCAGTGACGACGGTCGCGTGAGCAGTAACCAGTCGGTCGTTTTCGGCAGAGTCGCTTTTCTGCTTTTTCAGTTTCGACCTCTGTCCAGTTTTTGACCTATAACTTTCCAACCGTTTATCCAACTTTCACGTTCTTTATACGGTTGGATTCAGCACAGAAAATTCAAGAATACAAAGCGGACCAAAAGTCCAAAACAATTACGGAAACAAATAAAATTCAGTAACAAAGACACATAACGTGTCAAACACGCAACTCACACACACATTGGGGGGGTTTTGATTTGGTTCAAGTGACCTATTTCTATTGCATGAAAGTAAATGGACTTTGAATTTAAATGTGAATGGCAGAGATGAATTATCAAGATGTGAAATTAAAATGTAACAAACACTAGGGTTTCGGAATCCACCCTAAACAATTCTACCCAAGTTCATGAATACTCAAGTGATGAACTCTAAACGTGTTGATGAAGATGTTCGCAATCAAGACCATGGGTCGTGGCTCAAGACGCATTGATTCTCTCTAATATACGTAAAGTGCATGGTTCGTGCTACAATACTTGTGCTCTCCTCATAACCGAACCTAGGTATGGTTCGTACTTCGATTCAATTACAAGGAAAACCCATTAAGTTCAAAGAGAATATGAACATCACAAGAATCCTAATAGCATGGTGTTTACATTAGGTATTCAAGAAACCAATTCACATGGATGGTTCTTACTCCATCCATCTATTGCTTAGGAAAACATGAAGATACACATAATCCCAACAACCTCAAGAAGCATGCTTTCAAAGGTGATCAATCAAAGAAGAACATACATCAAGGATAGATTAATTTGGTGAATTGGAATTCATCAACAATATCTAGAAATTCATACACTCAAGCATCAAAACAATAAGGTAATCATGTTTAGGGCTTCAACCTAAGCCCTAGCTATGGAGTTTAGTTGCTCATACTTATTCCAAATACAAATTCAAAATAAAATTAGAAAGAGTTTACAGATTTTGAGAAAATTGTGAAAGCTTCAAGGTCATCAATGGTGGAAGCTTTCTTCTCCACTTTGCTTGGCTACACCTTGGCTTTCCTCCTAGCTCCAAACTCTCCCCAAAATCTGCTCAAAATCTCCACGTACCAGCCCCTCTCTTTTTTTTTTTTTCCAAAACTGAATGATACCCCCCAAATCTGATTGCAATCCCTTTTGACTTCTGCTCCTTCTTTCCAGCTCACTTTTAATATAAAATTTATTCTTTCTCTAAAGCTTTTGCCCATTGTCCCCTTGCCATTATGAAGCTTTGTCCCAATATAGCTCTTTCCCTCAGAAAATATCTCTTTTACTAAGGTGAATTCTTGTTACCAAGTGTTATGGTAACAAGAAGAATCAAGTGACACAATGGAGGTAAAAGCTGGACAATTCCGGATTTCCAGAGCTGTGGTAACATGTTGGATTGGTTGGATAGGCAATACTTGTCCAATGGAGCTCAAATTTGGATATGTTGTAGTTAACATCCATTGGAACAAGTCTCATGAAGATCATGACCTCATCCGAGCACCAGAGCATGTTGATCCCAGGCCAAGAAGTTGACCTACGAAAATGAACAAAAACAGAAGTTCAACTTCAAATCTCACCAAAGTTGTCCTCTCACAAATGAATCACTCGGAAGAGGGGTACAATGCATCACTCAATAGTAAATATGAGAATAGAGTTAAACCATACGGGACTTAACTCACAAATAGCAAGATGAAAAACATGCATGAATATGATCTCAAGAAGGATGCTAAACACTTAAAAGAAGAATGTGTGCAATTTAACCACATGACATTTAGGATCAGTTTAGGTCTTTATTATAGGTTGTAATGGGGCTAAGGGTGTAAGGTGAGTAAGAAATGAAGAATATGGATACAATAAAGTCCAAGGAACTCACAATGTAAGAGCATATAATCGTTGACTAAAAGACTTTGAAACATCACGCTTGAGATTTTCACTCATTTATTTATTTATTTAATATGTGATCAAATAGACCACAAAGCCTTATACCTCCACAATATTATGATTCACACTCCTTCCTTCCATTCGAACAACCAAGAAACATGGAATTGAATTTGATTCACACTCCTTCCTTCCATTCGAACTCCTCCCTTATTTATAGGTAAATATTGCCGCCTTCAAGAGTTGCCGAGATAGGCTACCAGCGCCCAAGCTATTTGTGTGAGCTGCCTTCTCGCCATCACATCATGCCTCGATTCCTGGTTTCGAGGTTCATTGCAATTTTACTTGACTCAAATTCATTGAGCTAAGAGCAACTCCACCCATTTGCCCTTTGCCATGGCAAGGGGGGGGGGGGAGCGCTAGGGCTGCCACTATTTATGTGAATAGTGGTTGTCCTTGCAAAAGGCATTTCCGTTTCCACCCGTTGCCATGACAAAGGGCAATTACTATTCATTTTTTAATATTTTTTTCACAATTTTTTTACCTTAATAATTAATTTTGATAATATTTTCGGGCTCCTACGTGTCAATAATATTCATATCTCATAATCGGATAAAATTTTCAATTTCAAATTTCAGATAAATTTTAAAAAAAATTCATTAATTTTTGGGTATTTTAAAAAAAAAATTCCGAATTTTTTAAAGTATTTTATTATAAAAAAATTGGTTGCCGTTGAATTGGAGGAAAAAATCCGATTTGAGAGCCCAGACGACACCACGTGGCAACAGAAAAAAAAAAACATCAAATGAGTGGGCTGACGCCATGGCGTCAGCGATCACATCAGCCCAGCCCTTGGACTTGAGCTAGGGTTGAGCTGGCCTGAGGGCCAGCCCGTCTTCGTGGGTCTCACTCCCAACTCCGGGCTTGGGCTCCTCGCTGGAACGTCATTTTTTTTTTGCCCCCCCCAGCCTTGGGCTCAGCTGACCGGTGGAGCTACTCTAAGAAACAAATTGCCAAGCTCTAACTTTGGTTGAGTTTCATGAAATTGGCTTGGGCCAATCTACTCGGCCCTCATGCTTTTGGATTATAAAGATAATATTGGGCATGGTGTTTTGGGCCGAACCCATTGTGTCACGGTCATTGGTTTTTGGGCTCGATCCCCTAGTTTTGTTTTGAATTTGATCCTTCCTCTTTTTAGGCCCAACACCATCCTACTGGGTTATTACCGCATCATCTTCTATCTAGGCCTCATCATTTGGCCCGCGGGCTCATGGGCTTACGGGGGCCCGCCCGGACCATTGAAAAAAAGCTCGGCCTGTTATGGGCTTTGAGAGGCCCCGGCCCGCTTGGGCTTGGGCCGGGCTTGGGCTTGAGTGTTTGAAGCCCGGCCCGCCCACAAAATCCCGGCCCGTTAGGCCCGCATACATATATAATTATGTATAAATAAGGGTTTAGAATTAGGATTACATCACTTGAATGACAAATCCCCCTCTTTAATTTTTTTTTGTGTGTTACTTGTTATAAAAATTGTGTTTGTTTCCATTGAATTCTACTCATTCCTAGTTTATAATTGGATGATTAACACATTAATTTGTGTCATTTATTAATACAACAATTATATATATATAATAAGACAAACAACATATCATATCACTAAACATAATCATACCACCAAATATAATCATATTTTTCTTTAACACATCACCAAATGATGAGCACAAAATTAATACAAGTTTTATCCTTAAATTTATAGTTGTTAATATTTTCTTTTGTTTTATGTAAATCTATTAGAGTATTTATATTGGTTTTTTCCAATCTATTAGAGTATTTTCTTTTGTTTTATGTAAATCTATTAAGGAAATATGCTCAAGACAACGTGAAAATGTGATTACATACAAAAACATGAAAATGCATACATAAATTTAAAATTTCAATTTTGTTGTAGCATTTTTTTTTTACACTTATTATTTTTTAGGCCCATTTCTGCCCTTGTCCGGGGCTTAGCCTGGCTCGATGGGCTTTTTCAAGCTCTGAACTCATGAGATGGGCTTGGACTTTGAATTTTCTAAAAAAACCCGGGCCGGCCGAAATGCCATTGACGAGCCCTACTTCTATCATGTCGACATGGTACATGACTTTGGCTAAACTTTTTCTTGTAAATACCGCCATTCCAACTGTTCGTTATACATCAACCGCGCAATAACTATGCATGATGGATCCATTTTTCCCCATTTTAGACTAAAGAAAACACAAATCATAAAATGAAATTAATAGCATCTTTCAATTCAATTCAGAAAACTGAAAAAAAAAAAAAACAAATAGTTAGGGAGGGGGGACGCGGAATTACCGCGTATTCTGAGGTTATACAGTTTACCAGGGGACGCCGACGAATATCACAAATAAAGAGAGAGAGAAAAATGAACGAAAGCTGAGAGAGAGAGGGACAAAGCCAAGCAGAGGTGGTGGTAGTCGTGGAGGTGGCAAATTGGTAAAAGCCCAAACTCAAACTCAAGTTTCTTATTTGGATTCGAATGGCAGAGGTTGAGCCCAAAGATACTTGTGACACCAGCAACGCCAGTGCGCATTCGAATTCCAACGCCGATCAACCCGACCGCCTTGTTCGCGTCTACGCCGATGGGATCTACGATCTCTTCCACTTCGGCCATGCTCGCTCGCTCGAGCAAGCCAAGAAATCGTATGTGTTCTCTCTATCTCTCTCGCACACTCCTCCCTTTCAATTGCCATGTGTTGCTTTTGTTTTTGTTTCAGTGCAATCATGGTTTGATTCTCTGTTTTGCTTCATTTTCGAATCTGGGTTGTTCTTATTTTGGAGCTTCACTGGGTTTGTTTCATGAAATTTCTAACTTTTGTGTGTTTTGTTATCTGGGTATCTTCTATTTTGCTGTAATGTTTTGCTTATGCTGATTCACTTTTAATATCTGTGATTGTTAATCGTTTTTTCTTCTTTTTACATGAATGCCTTACTTTGGTTAAGCTTATTGGATTCACATACGTCGTAGAATAGTTAAACCGATATGTAGAAGCTTGTATGAAATTGTAATCTTAAAGTGTTTGAATAGCTATACAGATGATTCCTAAGTTAAAACTTGTAAGGTATTCTCTTTTGACATTGTATCAGAACTAAAAACAGAGATACATGGTGTGGTGATTTAGTTTTTTATTTGATGTATTGTTCTGTTATTATTCGCTAATTCTATGTCTTTGTTGCTGTATGTTCTGATTCTATTCTGTTATAGCGTTTGATTTGCTATAGCAACTTTTAAAATTGATATCATGTGGCATGCTTATGTACATTTTTCTTATAAGTTCAATTTGTGATTTCAGGTTCCCTAACACCTATCTGCTCGTTGGTTGTTGTAATGATGAAACCACTCACAAGTTTAAAGGCAAGACTGTTATGACAGAGTCTGAACGTTATGAATCTCTTCGCCATTGCAAGTATGAATGTTCTCTGTTACCTTCTTGTCCCTCTCCACCTTATAATTTTTTCTTTCTGAAATATTTCTTTTGGTTTTGCTGAGATGTAGTGTTTTTGTTAAAGCTATAACTTTTACATGTGTATGCGTGTGCATTGATGGCACATTTTCATACAACAGAATTTCAGAGAGTTGTATAATCAAGAACAACAAATATGGGTTTTGTTTGTGCAGGTGGGTAGATGAAGTCATTCCTGATGCACCTTGGGTGATCAATCAAGAATTTCTCGACAAGCATGAGATTGCTTATGTGGCCCATGACTCTCTCCCGTAAGGATACTTTTCTCAAGCTCTCACCTTTAAGCTCCATTGTTAATAAAATACTTCAGCTTTATTCGTATGGTTTTTTTATGGCCAGTATTGTTTCTATCAGTATACCATTATTTTGAAATATATGGTATATCTAAAATTTTATCGATATAAAAAGTAGGTGCGGATTTGTTACACCTTTTCTGTTATAAGTGAAATTTATTTTGGATTCTTTTGTACTTTTCAATGTGTCTTTTACAGTTATGCTGATGCCAGTGGAGCTGGGAAAGATGTGTACGAATTTGTAAGTTTGGCACAAAGTACTTTTCTTTTGGCTTTTTTTTTTTCCCTTTTTTCTTTAACATATAATTTGTTAAGTGATTCTTTTCTTATAGGTCAAAGCAGTGGGGAGGTTTAAGGAAACAAAGAGAACTGATGGGATTTCGACATCGGACATTATAATGAGGATTGTAAAAGATTATAATCAGTATGTGTTGCGTAACTTGGATCGTGGATATACAAGAAAAGAGCTTGGTGTTAGTTTTGTGAAGGCAAGATTTTTCTCGTGTTTTCATCCATTCGATTTTCTTACTATGAAATATGGTTTTCTTGGGGTCTTGTTTTCAATCGACCTATCTATTGATATGGTAACTTTTCCGTGGCGAAGGAACTTAGCTCTCTATTTTTGTTTGATATAAACAGGAAAAGCGGTTAAGGGTGAACATGAGATTGAAGAAATTACAAGAGAAAGTGAAGGAACATCAAGAAAAAGTGGGAGAGAAGGTATGCCTTTTTAATAATGACAGTATTGTTATGCTGTAATCACAACCAGCATAGTGAATTATGTTAGGCACAAATACCTTTGTATAGTATCTTTGAGTTGCCATAATCACAACCAGCATAGTGAATAATAATGAATTTCGTTGCTGGTTTCCTCGTATCATGTTGGCTTTGGTTTACACCCAAAGACCCAGGGGTCCTAGGGTTCAAACTGGCATCGAAGGGGGGAAATCTTGGGATTATTAACAATATTATAAGCTATATCAACATAGCAAACTAGAAAACTCATCCGCTTGTCAATTAATTCTTGGTGTAATACTCACTCGTAAATGATTGGTGTCAGAATTTTTCACAGATCAGGTGTGATCGTTTCATTTTATTTTATTTTTAATTCTGAACTCAGTGCCAAAAATGCATCTTCCTTAACGAGCTGAAAACTCCTTTTATACTAAAGTCCATGTCTAGTTCTGGACTCTTCTTGGTAGTGTCATGTAGTCAACGCACTATGGGCTCATTTGTTACAAGGGATTTGCTTGGACTGGATTGGCCAAACTTTAATCCCATGTTTGTTTACCATGGTTCTAATCTTAAATGGGATTAACTAATAGCCCACCAAAAACACCTCCTTAGGTGTTCTTACAGAAGCCTGTGTGGATAGGGCGGACAAATTGTCCCAAGCCCTTCGCTAGCGACATTGCATCACAGTGCCCCTCTCCCTCAACAAGCAACATCGCCTGCAACCAACCACAACCAACAACCAAGAGCCAGCAGACCCACCCACCACCACTGCTTTCTCTCTCCTCCAGCCGCAACACAGATTCACCATATCTACCATGGACACTGCATCATCGTCCCCAGCCATAACCAGTTCGAAATTCAAAGAAAAAAAACACCACACAAACCCACTGCATCAACGTCCCAATCTTCCCCCACCCCAGCAACATTGATGTTCCCCTCTCCCTTAACTCCTCTTCTCTACCCCTCTCTGCAAATCCAAAAAAAAATTACAGAACAAAAAAGAACATAAATGGTTTCAATTTTGGCTAAGAAAAGAACGTAACATGAATTTTTTGGGGTTTGGGGAAGGGATGTTGTGAGATGATACCGAATTTGAGGGTACAAAAAGGGGAGTGGTAGCTTGGGTTCTTTGCTTGTTTTTTGTCTGAAAATTTTCGAACAGAAAAAGAGGAGAAGGGGAAGACATAATAGAAGAGGAAGAAGAAAGAAGGAGAGAGGATGGAGAAGAAGATGAAAAAGAAGCCAGCCGCGGAAGAAAAGAATGAGATGCAGAGAGAGAAGAAAAATAAAAAAATAATGAGAGGAAGATGAAGAAAGAGATGTAGAGAGAAGATATAAAAAATCCACATGCCCTGTTTCTAAATATTAAAAAAAACTTACTTTTCAAAATAAAAAAATAAAAAAATATAGTCCTAGTTCAATCAAACATACACCAAGCGCAGTACAAGTGTTATCCAGCTTAGACCAAGCCAATCCAAGACAATCCCAAAACTTAGTCCAGTCCATGATAGTCCACTGTACCAAATGACCCCTATATGTTCTTCAATCTCCTTCCAACGAAGAAGTAGATGAATATGACAATCTTTGTGTTTCCGATTTGAAAATGTTTTTGGCTTCCCGATTCATTTACATGATACCTTATGTTATTCATGTTGCTCTTGCTTATATGGAATTTCTTGGCTTTTTATAATTCCCAGTGTTAATTGGTATGCACCATGAGACCCAAATTAAGTCTGGTCAATGCCCTATTGTTAACAAAATGATGTAGGATATGGGTGAATTGAGTATTTAGGTTGTTTAGCGGAAGCGAAAAACAATGGAAAACAGAAAATAGAACAAAAGCGATAGGTCTGGAATCACTCTAGGGGTTTGGCTTCACACCAAGTAGTCTCCAATCTCTGGAAAATAAGTTTTTCTTTATATCTCAACAACTCAACTCCATAATGAATTACATAGGCGGGGTATTTATAATAATCTAACCCTAGAGTGAAAAGAAAAATTAAACTTATTCTAGGAAAGAAATCCTAATCCAAATAAAATAGGAAACTTAGAAATCCTACTGAAATCTGGAAAAACTAAAAATCCTAATGAAATCTAGAAAACTTAGAGAACCTAGGAACTAACAAATAAATTAGGAAACTAATTAATAATTCCCTCTTCCATCTCTTTCGTTTGTAAACCCTAATGGGTTTGACAAAGATGTCCTCATCACAAAATTTTCAACTATGTATATGCTCATGCCCATATACATGTAAACCTGATTCTATATGCATAGCATGACATAACGGCATAAGGTACCAACAAGCAATCACCCGGTATTTAAGATGATTATATATAACATTGTCAAAGGGCCAAATAACAAACTCTGTCAATGAGTTTAACTTGATGAATGATGGAAGATTGTCAAATTGACTGGACATAAGTTTAATAATTAGGTAAGAGAATTGTCAAAGGCAACAAAATTGCTAGCTATTGCACACCCCTGTTTAGGGGCCCGAGTTCATGAAGTATACTTAATAAGTGTTATGGAATTCAAATCTCTATGCAAACCCACAAACACTTGCATAGACATAAGAAAGGTTTTATCTTGAAGGAATAGATTCCTCCATCCTGATCTGAGAGAAAATGCTCCTGTCTTTGTATACACAATCCATTTGCTAATTACTAGATTGTAAATTTGCGTTCTCACCATTCAATCATATTATATTTTTCTTACTGGTGTGCATTTCTGACTTGGTATTATAGATCCAGACTGTTGCTATGCATCGTAATGAGTGGGTAGAAAATGCTGATCGCTGGGTTGCTGGATTTCTTGAGATGTTTGAAGAAGGTTGCCATAAAATGGTAAAGACAATATATGCATTACCAATTACATATAAACTGATATTTCTACAAGTAAACACTTTCTTAATAATTTTGGTGTCCTTACCCTGCGATGTGGGATTTTCTCAGGGCACAGCCATCAGAGATCGAATTCAAGAGAGCTTAAGAGGGCAGCAGTCGAGAGAAAAGTATCTGCTGGAAAATGGTAAGGCGGATAGTGATGCTGAAGAATACTACGATGAGGATGACGACGAAGAGTACTATGATGATGAAGAATACTATGATGATGATGAAGAATATTATGAGGAGGTATATGGAAAAGATGGGAATAATGAGAAAGAAAAGAATGAGAAAGGAAAGCAGTAGATGTTCTTTTCCATGATTGCAGGATTTATTGGTTATTGTACCATTGCTGCTTGTTCATGGAGTTGTGTAAAATGAAATGTGATTCCCTGTGGTTGAAAAGGGGAACTCTGAGTGGAGACAGTGTAGTATAACTTGCTGTTTTTTGTTCTTCTATCTCCAGTGTGGTTAGAACACAGTTATACATGATAGTGATATTTGTCTTTGCGTTTCTGCTTGCCATCTCTGTCCAACTTGAACTTGTGCTTTGTGTTCACCCTCCTGGCAACTCAAAGGATTTAGATGGAGAAATTCTTTCTTATTCCTATTTCGTTGCCCGCTTCTGTCTATCTCTCTCCTCCGATAGGTGACATGAGGAGAGAGATAGAAATCGTGGGGCAATGAAACGGGAATAGGGAACATTCTCACGTTCAGATGGGATCATATTTTTCACTTTTATTTCATAAAATAAAATGACAAAACCAACTTAGCTTGCAATAGTAAAAGTGAAAGTTTGATGAGACAGTTCCTTGATCATTGAGTACGCGTTCTATGATTCCTATCAGATTTTTTGTACTATCTCAGACGTAGATGGCCCACAATGCCAAAGTCCGGTGGTTGTCGTTGGTTGAACTTATCTGATTCAACCCTATCAACAAACATATCCCACTTTCGATATTGTTGTTTCTTATTTTATTTTCTCTGTCCTTTTGGTCGACGGTCATGCGCATCTACTACTTCATTTGAGAGACTAAAACCATTTTATAATTCATCACTCTCGTCACCTGTACGTGTGTCATGTTTTAGGTCCTAAAGTTCTGTTTAACTTGGCTTCGATACTTCGTAAATGATTTTTCTTACATTAATCGCACGTCTATATATGGGTCATTTCTAATCGTTGATGGAGTGCAAGTTGTACTTAGATCAATGATTGCAAATTGTGCACGTAAGCACAACTATATTTTTAACAGTTAAAAGGTGAAAATTCTACTTTTAATAGTGAAATGAATTGTCTTTGTTCCCAGTTTGTGTCTTATTGTAACCATGCTAAGTTTGCTCTAGGTAGTGTGTCTTCAGATGCTTGGCTTAAGAGGGCCCTCCAAGGCCAAGGTGTCTCTGCTAGTTGATGTTGTTATTTTGGTTTTAGTTTTGAGTTAAGTTTGTAGCTTGTATGGAGCGTACGGCACTCTTTTTCCTTCGTCTCAAATTTTTCCCATTGGGTTTCTGAGGCAAGTTTTTGATGAGGCCACGTTTGTTCGCTCGAACTCTGTAAACCTTTGACAGTTGAATGAAACCTTACTATTTCAACAAAAAAAAATAGTGAAATGAATTGTCCGTGTAAATTTTCCAATGTTGCATAAGATATATATTAGGCAAAAATTCACTTTTCGTCCTTATAGTTGGATGAATCTTTAACTTTCATCCATGTGGTTTTAATTTTGGCAATGTGAACTTCGTAGATTTTATTGCAATTTAAGGACATGTCCAAATTTCCGTTCAAATTCTTGACGGAATAAACACGTTTTTTTTTACGTGCAGGTGTATTTTGGACGGAATTAGAGGGAAATTTAGTTTGTTTTTCCTACAAGTCAATTCAGCATAAAATTTCCCTTGTTTTTCCTTTTTTGTTACAATGGACTTGGATTTTCTCATGAATTTTCAATCACTCATTACACTTCCTCGCAATTTCCAAACTACACTCTTGTGGGCCTTTGAGATTGATACAAATGCATGGGAAAGGAATCAACTGGACTAATGGTTCAGATTGAATATTTGACTCTTTAGCAAAAAAACAAACACTTCTCCTATGTTTAATTGTAAAGAAACTACACCATCAACCGAATGCTTTATTTATTTATTTAAAAACACTTCTCCTCTATTGAATTCTGAGATTTAAACTACATAATTTGATGCTAATTATGGAGAAATAAAACACAAAACTTCAGAAAAAACAATCTAGCAAATGGCAAAAAGAAAAAGAACAAAAAATTATCAACATCCTAGACTGCTTAGTTGAAGCCCATTTGGCTAGCAGAGACATACAACCAGCTCCAAGAAGAAGAGCTGTATTAGCCCCCCACTTGAAGTCTTCCATTGCTCTGCATTTTTGGGTTCATAAAATCACCTGCTAGCAAAACAACAAGAGACATATAGATTAAGCCCTGTATTTGACCAAAAAAGTTAAGCCATACATTGCCCCTTATGCATTCTCCAGCTCATTTGGTCTTAAACTCAAATTTTTCCCCTTCAAAAAGTAACTATATGGGTTTTGCCTGAACTCAAAACCGTTTTTTCCCATAACCCTTTAGACTCAAATTTTAAGTCCGCAACTTTATTAAATTGTTTAAAAATAGTTTAAGTCTAATATTTTTTTTTCATGGATAACATTTCTTCATTTAATTTTTTAAAATAACTTCATAATTTAATTTTTTGAACAATTTAACCTAACAAAATTGAAATTCCACAAATATAATTTTATTTGAGAAATGGGTGGGTATTTTTGGAGTTTGGAGTGAGTTTTGGGGTTGAATTTGATTTAGATTAATTTAAAATATTATTTTAACTTTTGAATTTAAATTTCAACCGTTAGATATTTTTTTTCTACCGTTAAAATAACTTAGATTTAATATGAATCGTTGAATTTGGGTTATTGTTGAAATTATATAAAATAAAATAAAGGCGCGACAGCTTCTGTAGCAACAAAGCGCAACACCTGGCGCCCATTGATTCCTCTTTGTACATGAGCTGCATCAGCCTGCTCCATCAAAAAGTTATCCAGTCGAGAAAATAACTAGACTTTGAAGTCAATCCAGTGGCAATATAATACTTCCAATAAGAACTCACATGCATGGCCAGGCTAGCCAGCCACTTTCTTTCGTCTTCAAGGACATATATACAGCTACCTGCACTGCATAATCTAAAACCTATGTTTGTTTCTGATAAGGACAGCCCAAGTCAATTTGGTAGCTTATCCAAACCTTGCTCAGTATAAAGTCCGTCTGTATGTTAATACAAAAGTGGCATGAACTGTAACCAAGTCCACTGTACTATTAATCTATGGTTTGATTCTCTCACCTAATGGGGGAGCTAATAATTTATTTGTGGAGGGCCGATATATTAGGGTTTAAGGTTGATTGTTAAACTTATTAATGGCAATCAAAGCTTGTAAATAAATAAATAATCAATTATCTTTGATTTCCTATTTTTTTAAATATACTTATGAGAGAAAAATTTGATTGGCTGTTTTTATTTAATTTTTATTACTTATGTTGGTGGGTTCAGGAGTAACTTAGTTATTTTGTTAAGGAAATAGCCTTTTAGTTGAAGGAAACGTAAATCCCTCCTTCTCTTTATTGTGAGGGGCCACAAGTATTATTTTAATATATATTATCCTAAGTTGTCCAATACAAACCCCAATATATAATAGTATTTCAGAATTTTGGGCCCTGCAGGCCTTAGCACACACCTCTCTCTCTGAATTCAACGTTGTCAAGCTCTTCATTGATCTCTTTCTTAATGATCACATTATTGCATTGACTTGGACCAAAGTTCATGTGACATGTGAGGGGATTGGTTTGGCTAATAATTAAGATTATAAAACCATATTTTAATCGTGTTCTTCCACGACATGTTGGGGGTTAATAAGTTCATTGCTCAACACAGTCGCCTTCATTTTTCCGCAGCAGATCAATCGGCTTGTGCTTGTCATATAACTTAATTAGAATAATATCCATTGCATGCCACTCTGTTCCTCAAAGGGTTATTATGTCTGCTCCCCAGTTAGATCTTTATGTTCTCGGTGGGAATCGGGGCTTTGTTCTGTAGTTGTTTCTTGTTGTTTTGTTCCTCATCCCAAAAAAGAAGGATAGTTAATCTATTTCTGACCCTAAATCATTGTGGAATTAACGTTTGATTAATGGTTAGAAATTGCCTACGTTTGCGTGCACGACTGACGTCTGTCCGTGCAAGATTCTTACGGCAAAGACTAATGCCGAAATGAACCCCAGCTAGATAATTGATTGAATGGGATGAATTCTGTTAAAAAAACTGGGGTTCTTTAGAACAATACTTTGCCTACAGAATTTTTTATCAATATATTTGCTGAAAATATATACAAGTCAATCCAACAAATAAAGGGTGCCAAAAAACCTAGTATTGTTGAATTAGGATACAAAAATCCCTAATAATAAAAAAATTAGGATATAAAAATTGGTCTATATCAATATAATTGATACCTATTTGAGAGGGAAGTAATTATTAATTACGGTGTGTGATGGGATGGCCTCTCCTACCTATCGTTATTCTTCGTTGAATTTTACCATTTCAAGCGTTGACCCTCGATGTGAAAGCTCTTGCCACCCTTTTCTGCTACTTGTTATGTCGACATTTTTACCGCACTCGAAATTAATACAAGGGTTTTTCCGAACCAACCAATTTTCATGGTTGGTTATTTCAATCCCTCTCTGAAGACAAAATCAAATCCTTTTTCAAGACAAAGTTGTCCATGTCCACTCATTATTTCTTCACCATTATCTCTAATGCATCCCCTATTCCTGCATATACATGATTTCTGAGTTTTAAGATTATTGTTTTGTTTAGTTCATGACCTCATTATTTTCTTAACCACCCTTTTTAAAATTTGAAAGTCTTTACTTTGAAGTCAATGATACAAAATACCCTACACTCTCCTATATAAATTGGCACCACCCCTTCTCTCATTCTCTCACTCCTCTTCTTCTCTCTCTTGTGATCACTTATTTTGATTGATTTTGAGTACTTTTCTTCAGATTCTGCCTACTTGTTTAAATTTTTAGGATGAACAAACTAAGACAACATAGTTTCTTGGCATTTTTATGCCTCCTCCTTATACTTCCAGCTTTAGTTTTCGGAGAGTGCACATGTGACGAAAGAAGAAGATGGGGACCGGAACAAAACCGAAGCCCTCAAGTACAAACTGGTCGCGATTGCATCGATACTAGTTGCCAGTGCAATCGGTGTTGGCATTCCGATTCTTGGGAAGACCATCCGGCTTTGCATCCCGACAGGAACATCTTCTTCCTCATCAAGGCCTTTGCAGCCGGTGTCATATTGGCTACCGGGTTCATACACGTGCTTCCGGATGCTTTTGAGAACTTGACATCGCCGTGCCTTAAGGAGAATCCATGGGGGAAGTTCCCCTTCACTGGGTTTGTGGCCATGGTTGCTGCCATTGGGACTTTGATGGTGGATGCCTCTGCCACTTCTTACTACAGCAGGTCTCACTCCAAGAACAATCAGGCCCAGCCTGTGGAGAACGGCGGTGATGAGGAGAAGGCGGGGAGAGCATGAGGGTCACGTGCATGTTCATACTCATGCAACTCATGGTCATTCTCATGGTTCAGTTGACACTTCACCTACAACACAACTTCTTAGGCACAGAGTGATTTCACAGGTACTTTTTTTATTTTTGCTTAGCAGAGAGTGTTGGTTTTTGATTTGTTATTTATTTTGGTTTATGTTTAGTAATTAGTGGTGAATTGATTGATTAGTTTTGATCTTGTTGCAGGTTTTGGAGTTGGGGATTATTGTGCATTCTGTCATTATTGGAATTTCTTTAGGTGCTTCTGAAAGTCCCGACACCATTAGGCCTCTTGTAGCTGCCTTGACCTTCCATCAGTTTTTCGAAGGCATGGGACTTGGTGGATGCATATCTCAGGTAATTGCTTTGCATACTTGACTAATCTATAAGTTCAATTAAACTCTGGAAGATGCTGAGAGGATTTTTTGTTTTTCTTACTCTTTGTAGGCGAAATTCAAGGCTCGAGGAGTTGCAATCATGGCACTGTTCTTCTCTCTTACAACTCCTGTTGGAATTGCAATTGGTATCGGAATTTCAAACGTTTATAAAGAAAACAGCCCAACTGCCCTCATCGTTGAAGGCGTTTTCAACGCAGCATCAGCCGGTATCTTAATCTATATGTCCCTTGTTGATCTGCTAGCAGCTGATTTTATGAACCCAAAAATGCAGAGCAATGGAAGACTTCAAGCTGGGGCTAATATAGCTCTTCTTCTTGGAGCTGGTTGTATGTCTCTGCTAGCCAAATGGGCTTAAACTAAGCAGTCTAGGATGTTGATAATTTTTTGTTCTTTTTCTTTGTGCCATTTGCTATATTATTTTTTATTTATCAAGTTCTGTGTTTTGTTTCTCCATAATTAGCATCAAATTACGTAGTTTAAATATCAGAATTCTGTGTTAAAAAAAAGAAGCATTCAGTTGATGGTTTCTTTACAATTCAATAGAGAAGTGTTTGTTTTTTTGCTAAAGAGGTCAAACATTCAATCTGAACCATTAGTCTAGTTGATTCCTTTCCCATGCATTTGCATCAATGTCAAAGGCCCACAAGATTGTAGTTGGAAAATTCAGAGGAAGTGTGCGCCCCCCTTTTTCCAAAGTGATGGAAAAAGTCACCAGAAATTAGTAATGAGTGATTGAAAATCCATGAGAAAAGCCAAGTCCATTGTAACAAAAAGGAACACAAAAGAAATTCTATGCTGAACTGACATGTAGGATTGAGATGGTTCTTGGCCAAACCAATACTTCCAGTTTCAGAACTCCAAGATTATCATTATCATTGCTGACTCTTAAACATCTTGCTTTTTTTTTAATGGTGATATAAAAAGATATTTACATATATTGGTGAAGGTGTATCTGTTTGTTTGTTTTGTTTGTTGAAGGTGTCTAAGAAGTGTTTTCGGGTTGTAAGTTGTAAGGCTTTTAGCCCTGCATTGTGTTTTTCTGCTGTTGCATTTGACTTGGTCCACCTGAAAAGAGATTTACATGTACTGGTGACAATTTTTTAGGCTTTTTCAGGCAGATACAAATATCTGTTTTGATACAAAGGTGCACCTAGTTGTTAGTATATCATTTGGCATCAAAGCCAAAACATGCAGCATAATTTGCAACGAAATTTCAATCACTCATTGAGCACCACCAGCAAGAAGAATAGTATCAAGAAATGGAAAAATAAGGAAAGCAACCTGAATTGTCAAACAAACAAAAAGGTTGAGCACAGCAGCAGTGTATTGAAATATCATATGTACATGGAATAGAATCCTAAATAAATGTTGAAAGTGGGAATGTCAAGATTTGTGGTGAATATATGTGATGTTAATAATAGTCATGGCATTAGCTAGGAACTTAGAACCAAATAAATTAAAATCAATTCTTTGGATTTGACTATAATAAGATATAATCATTGAAAAAAGAAGAGAAGGTTGCTGTATTCTGCAGTGTCTGGCAATTGGGATATTTTAAATTGGACAAGAAGTAAACATTTACATTGCTTTGCTTCTGATTTTCTTCACATAGCTTTCTTAGTATTAAGTTTTTGCAGCAAAGGTTTGCAACACTTCTTGGATGATATCGTCAACTTAATGTCGAAAATAATGAATTTTACAAGAATCAACTGCTGTAACTTTTCTTGAGTAAAAACAAGATAACAAAAACTTTTCCAAGTTTATGAAGGTAATTTATCACTCTGTTTGCTATTTCTTTCTTGAAGAGATCCTGGCCATCTCAGATTCTGAGATGTTGCTTTTCTTTACTAGCAGTTAGCAGTTAGCAATACTGTTTCTTTAACTTGCTTACTTTGATCTTTCGGCTTCATCTACCTCCTCTCTTCCCATCACAATCTCTCTAACTCATGAATCACTCTTACAACCTAGCGATATTCTAAACTATTCTAATTTACTGGCGCAATCAAATTTGATGTGAGTTTTGATTTATTATATATATAGATTATATATTTCATATAGTTTACAACCATTGGCCCATTAATATAATAGTCTTCAAGAAGTGCTTTTGGGTTGTAAGTTCTTTGGCTCTTAGCCCTGCATTGTGTTTCTCTGCTTTTGTCAGACAGATTGGTTTCCTTTTCAGTTTGGGATCATTTAGCACCAAAGCCAAAGAAGCAAGCAGCATAACAGAGGGACAAAAAGCAGCAATAAAACTTCAATCACTCATTGAGCACCACCAGCAAGAAAAGAATAGTATCAAGAAATGGATTTTAATTTAAAATAAGGAAAAGCAAGTTATTGAAATATTATATGTACATGGAATCCTATTAATAAATTAATGCAGATTTTGATGCTACACAATTACAAAAAAATAAATAAATAATTTGCTGTATTATTCTGCAGTGTCTGGCTATTGGGATATTTTAAATTGGACAACCCTGGCTTTCTTCATATAGCTTATATATAAGGCTAGTAAAAATCAAAACTCAGCAGATGATTTTCTGATCTAACAAAAAGGACATTGACTTTCCAAAGTTAATGGATCACTCTCTTTTTCTTTTGTAACCATCATCTTGGCCTTCATCACCAATGCGCCCTCCCAAAACTAGGTGGTAAGTATAACAAACTTCCACACAAACTTTTCATGATTGCCAATATCCCTCCTATATAGAGTGGTAATTAAGATATCACCCCCTTCAAATCTTCTCTCACTCTCAAACTTCAAATTTTGTGTACTTCTTCAGATTTCAGGATCATCTGCATATCTTTCTGCGCTTTCAACCTGACTTCCCAGTTTACTAACACAAAACTTCAGAAAAAGAACCAAGCAAATGGTGAAGCAGAAAAGAAATAATTATTTTGAGCTTACTAGAGCACGAGATTACTCTCTGCCGAAAAGTGATCAATTGCCCATTCATAGCGATCAATCGCCTTATCCACCTGATCCCCCCCAAGATGTTTCTGATCCGAGTCCTACACCTACAGACAATACATAACAACAAGATGAAGACCCCCCCTTCTGACTTGAACAGGATTCAATAGACCAATCTCTTGAGAATATCCCTGAGGTAACTACTCCTCCTACACTTGTGAATTTAGAGGATAAATCTATTGGATACCAATTACCTTTCAGGAAAAATCGTGGGAAGCCACCAAATTGTTATTCACATGATATTGGCAAGACATCAAAGTATCCAATTGCGAATCATGTATCCATTGAAAGCGTCTGAACCACTCAAGGCCTTTGTGCATCAGTTTGTCCTGCTATTCATATCCCAACCAAGGTTGTTGAAGCATTTAAATATCCTAAGTGGGTTCAAGCTATAAGGAAGAGATGAAAGCTCTTGAGAAGAATCAGACTTGGACACTAGAAACTTTACCACGAGGAAAAAAGGACTGCGGATGTAGATGAGTGTTTACCATAAAACACAACGCTCAATGGATCTATCGAGCCATCAAGGCAAGACTTGTGGTGAAAGGATACACACAGACTTATGGTGTAGATTATGAAGAAACCTTTGCACCAGTTGCAAAATTGAACACAATTAGAGTCCTACTTCCCCTCGCATCTAATTTGGACTGGCCACTACACCAGTTTGATGTAAAGAATGTCTTCTTACATGGAGAACTCACGGAGGAGGTGTATATGGACATTCCTCTTGGATATAATACTACTAAGACGTGAACAGTATGCAAATTACAAAAAGCCGTTGTACGACCTAAACATCACCACATGCATGGTTTGGACGGTTCACCATGGCAATGAAGAACAATGGTTTCAGGCAGAGTAACTAGATCATACTTTGTTCTTGAAACATTAGAAAGGGAAGGTAAAAACTTTAAATAATCTATGTTGACAATATGATTATTATTGGGAATGATAAACATGAATATTCTAAAATGCTTACAAGACTATTTGGCTACTGAATTTGAGATGAAGAATCTAGGTGGATTAAAATATTTCTTGGGGATTGAGGTGGCCACACAATTGAGGCATATTTCTCTCAAAGGAAATATGTCTTGGACTTATTTGAGACACATGAATGCTAGATTGCAAACCCTGGAGACACTCGGATTGTTCAGAATCATCATCTAGGGAGAATACCTAATCAGTTCCAACTAACAAAGAAAGATACCAAAGGTTAGTGGGAAAGATTGATCTACATGTGTCCAGGACCCGATTCCAAGAATAAAGAGATACTCCCGAAATCAGGGACGTGAATTGAAAGGAATAAATAAAAGGATCTGAAAAATTGATTAAAATACATTACCATTATATATTTTTAAAAAAATTATAATAATCTTAGAGGTTACAAGATATAAATAAAAGTTTAACACTCTAGACTAGTCCAACTTCTCTGCAAGTTTCTGCTTTGCCTTTCCCACTAATTGATCTAAAAACAAAGTAGGTGAGGGATGAGCAAACCATCGCTGGGTTGAGTAGATTATGTAATATGCCAGTAAGCAATGTCATTTTACACTCTAGAAAATATAATATAAATATACACAATCCAAATCATATCACATCATTCCTTCAAATCTTGGTCATCCTTTACAAATTGACCTAGCACCGTGACCCCTATTGGCCTCACTGCCCTATGTCCCCGTCCCGTACACATTTATCCTTCTGGATACCCTGTCACTGAAGGTCTCATGTTCCATGAATAACACATACTTCACAAAAACTCCAAAATATATAATATTGCACAAATTAGACATGCTTGACTTGAAAATAGAAGGTATTGTGGAAAAGTAGAATAAATCCATATCACAAAATAAGAACTTTTAGAACACATTACATAACTCACTCACCAAGATAAGTATGAAATATTGCAGGACAAACACACATGCTCTTCATCTTGTTTCTTTTTCTTTCCTTCTCTCTCTCTCTCTCTCTCTCTCTCTCTCTCTCACTTACTACTTCATGGTAGAAAGCTATAATAAAGGATTGGAATGAAGGATTGAAGTAAAGAAGCATGATATTTATAGGAGAGGCTATGCAAGCACCCAAATAATATTTATATATACAATATTTTAAACTACCAAAAGATAAGTATATAAAATTAAGGAAGAATGTGACTCATCCCCTTTGGCCAATGATATCACAACACCACCACCAAAAGATAAGATAAGAGGAAGGGAATAATGTGAGTCATCAAGTTAGAAGAGAGTGTTGATACAATGAATGATGAGGAGAGAATAAGAGAAGAATCTTAGGCTAGGTGACTCACAAATTTTAGACTAGGTGACTCACCTCCAGAGATGAAAGACTCATCTGATTTGGGATAAAAAAGAAAATATTTTTTTGAGAGAAAGAAAGAGGGAAAGGGGGAAGAATGGGAGGATGATGGTTTGATTAAAACAAATTCTAAGTCTCTACACATGGATAACAAGAATGGTGTCATCTTTCAAATAAAAGGATAATCTCATATTAGACTCAAGATTTAATAACATATAAATCTTCACAATAAATATTTAAATAAGAAAATTCATATTAATAAATAATTATTATGTATACTTTTTTTTTTTCAGGTTCTCACAACTTGTCCCATACTAGGCCAGACATTGCTTATACGGTGAGGTGGTCCGTTAACTAATGCATTCTCTAGTTGAAAGACCACATTAATGCAGTTGATTCGGATACTTAAATATTTGAAGTCTGACCTCGCGGAAAAGACTTATGTTCTCAAAACATGGTCATTTGAATATTGATGGTTACATAGATGGAAGTAGGACAGAGAGAATAAGATAGGAAATCCACATCCGATTACTTCACATTTGTGGGAGGTAATTTGGTTACATGGAGAAGCAGGGGAGAAGACAAAGGGTGGTCGCCAACTGCGGGGTAGAAGCCGAAGTTCAGAGGTATGACCATAGAGAATTTGACTCATTTGGTTAAGGAGGTTGCTTACTGAACTTGGACAGACCTACATCTATGAATCTCTTTTGTGACAATAGCGGCTAAATAGCTATTGCACAGGTTCCAAGTTCGACATGATCGCACCAAACATGTTGAGGTAGATCGAACACTATATGAAACAGTAACTTGAAGCTAAAGTGATTCAGTTTCCTTTCGATAATCTAAGGATCAATTTGCGGATATTTGAAGAGGCAATTTCCAGTAAAGCATTCCATAATTCAGTTTGGACGAAGTTGGGCATTGGCGACATCTATGCAATGAAGTGGAGGGGAAAGTGTTGGCATGACTTGTGGACTATTGACTTACTTTCCTTACACACCAAGAATTCTTATTAGTTTAACTGATTTACTTTAATTCCCTAATTTCCTCCTGTTTAAATAGATTTAGGAATTTATTATTTATTGCCCAGGTCAGGTTCGTTGCTCACTATAAATATGACGTCCTCTAGAAAGAAAGAATACACAGAAAAGTTCCACAAACAAATATTCTCATATTGGTTTCATATTTTAGCACTAGATGCCTAAGTTAATTTGGCTATCATAGATGCAACCAAGCTTCTAAAGGAGTAGATATATTGGCCACAGCTGAAGCCCTCCATTGTTCTGTATTTGTGGTTCATAACCTCAGCTGCAAGCATATCAACAGGGACATAGATCTTATAAGATACCCGTAAATAGCGCATGAGGTACTTATCTGAATCTATTTTTCCCTTGTTGATATGCTAGCAACTGATTTTATGATACGCAACATCCTAGAAGTCCTTTAAACCTGGAGCTACAATATATTTTCTTGGAGAGCTAGTTGCATGCCTAAATAGGCAAATGGGCTTAAACTGGTGAAGTTATGATGTTCATAATTTTTTTTCCTTTTCTTTTTCTTTGAGCATTGCTTGCTTCTTTCTCTGGAAGTTTTGTTCTTCACTCTCCGAATTTGCAAGGGAGAGAACTAGTTGTCTTCAAGGATGCTGCTCTTCATAGCATTGTAAATATTATAGTTTTATCTACTTAGTTTTAGAGTCACTAAAATAGGGATTATTATTTTTGTTTGAACATTTCCAGTTTCAGATCCGGAAATCCGGAGAAATTATGCTCCCCTCTTTCTGTCTTTTTGTTTCTTGTTTCCTCTTGCAAAAGGAAAATGCATAAAAGCTAAGAAATATATCTCTTACTAAACTTGCTTTTTTTAATCTTGGATTTGCAATGCAAGAAGGCAACGCCAACTGGTCATACACAAGAACAAATTGATGAAATTCAGGCCAGTAGGGAGAATTTATGAGCAATCACATGTAGCTCTTCTATTATTTCTAATTATAGTTTAATGCTATGTGTTGGCACTTAAAAATAGTAAAGGGATAAGAGTAAGCTGCAACTTACAAGTGATGTGGACGATCTAGGGGATCGAATTGAAGTACGTGACGAGTTGTTTCCGCGTCCTTTAACGCTGACCAGAATAGAAGGAACGACTCCGCTGAAAATCTGTGGAACTGGTGTGGAAAGCCTAACACCTTAATGCCAAAGTAAGTTTGTTTCTAAGAGCTTTTGTTACTGACAATGTATTTAGCATAAATTTAAAGTTAAGTTGAAAAGTCTCAGCCCTGTATTTAAGTGAAAGGCTTATTTTTCTCCAGAATTGGTAAGAAGATACTCGATTGTGGACTTGTGGCTGGACAAGTACAAATTGTACAGCTGGCTTGGGCAATATCACTCGGAGTCACTATCCGGATTGTTTCCAAGCCATGGGCAATTGGGGGAGTTTTACTAATCCAAGTGTGTCACTGAATGAGTGAGGGTACAATATCTGAAGAACAACATGATGGATATGGTATTTTGTATGGATATAGTGGGAATCAAGATTGGTAAACTATGTAATTACTATTGAATCTTCAAGTTTTATGAAGGAAACAATTTTTCAGTATATATATGTATGGTGTGGGTAATAGCAGATTTTACATGAATTTATTGTTCACAAAGCATTATGGTTGTTGTTTTTAGTTAAAATTGTGGTAGAGAACCATTGGAAACAAAAAAAAAAGAAGCTAAAAATGTTAAATCACTACGTCCAATTTTAGTATTGATATACGCGGTTTTTAAACAATATTGTTGTCTTTAGAATTAATATACGACGATTTTTATAACCGTCCTCTAGAGTTAATAAAATACCTTTTTTTCCCCAAAAAATCTATCGTCTTTACATTTAATGGTAATGACCCGCTCTTTATAAAAAAACCATCATCTTTATAGTAAGATAGAAACGATTTGGAAGAAACCGTCGCCTTACTTATTAAATAGACGACGGTGAAGTACTTTCGCAAGTTTGACATTTGAAAAGATGGCGGTTGATTTTACGACCGTTTTAAAACAAAAATACGACCTGGGTTCTTGTTTATTTCAATTTTTGTAGTAGTGGTGAAAGGTACAAATTCTTTACCTAGATGAAGGAATTTGCTGCACAAACTCAAGTACATGGCCATTTGTTTCTAGCAGAAGAAAAGCCTTTGTTGTGCTCCTATACTGAAAACATGTTCTTAACTGGTTGTATCTGAGTGATGTAGAATCATACATGTCCAACATTGAAAAATTAATCCCCAATACAATTATCTATCCATTGTGCCCTACCACCCAAGTCCTCCCTTTTAAAATCTCTCCATGATGAATCTTCATAGTGAAGTTATCTGGATCAACTGCAAAGCAGAAATAAAATATATATATATATAAACAACACTTAATGTCACCAACTTACATTTACAGCCATAACAACACATTTACTTTTGACATAACAAAAAATTTGCTGACATCAGACAAAACCAAAAGTTACAGACCAAGTACAAACAAATCACATGCACTACGCTGGGATCACAAATATATTTCCTTTTCAGAAGGAATATCACCAACAAAAATGAAGAATCTCAGCCAAACTACTTTACAAAAGGGAGATAAGAAACACTATTCTACCTACACCATTGGACCACAGTTATTCAAAAAATAGAAGACTTACTGTACTTTGGAGGACTACCAATGCGACGCATAATCGGAGCCACATTTCGTCGAATCCACAAAGCCCGTATTCGAAAGTAATCTCACCAATTTGAAACCCTCAATTTCAAATCATCGATTCAGCACTAGCGCCAATAGTTGAATCCTCTTTGAAAACAAACCTAGTTTACTAATAGTTGTGCGAATTGACCCTTCAGTGACTTTTATTTTTCTTATTCTTTTTAAATTGACGACTTGTGTGATTGGAAATGGGCCAGAGTAGTTATTAGGGTGGGGTAGATAAACTACCCTTCTATTAGTGACAATTGACGACTTATTGGATGTCAAAAAGTTGATTTAGACGGTATGGGGAGAATTAGCAATAAAAATAAATTCGGATGCTTAATTTCCAAAAAAAAGGTCAGAGTGTAAATTCAAGAGCTTAACACGTCCAGGGCTAATTGAAGTTAACCTTAATTGAAAATATTATTTTGATCGTTGGATTTCAATACTGTTATATTTTTTTTCTAATATTAAAATAGCTTGGATTTAATATGTATCTGTTGGATTTTGGGTTATTGTTGGACTAAAACGAAAACAAAAAGCAAAAAAGACGTGAGACCAACATGTGACAGCTTCTGCAGCAACAGAGCGCTACACCCTGCGCCCATTGATTCCTCCTTTCACATGGGCTGAATCAGCCTTTAGTGGGATCTCACCAAAAAGTTTTCCAGTCGGAGGCAATAGCTGGACTAGTATTTGGCTTTAAGTTTGATTTTCTCTAATTTTAGCCCCTCACTCTTGGATTGGGAGAAGAATTGAGTTATAATTTGGAATTATTTGGGTTTGGCCTCACTAGTTGGAGATGGCCTTTATAGCTTAAAATGTGTTGGATTTTGTTGCAGAACGTTTTGAACTTTGAAGCGAATTCCAGTGCATTATAACACTTCCAATAATAATATGCATGGCCAGGTTAGCCATCCACTTTCTTTCATCTTCAAGTACATATGATATATATGGTTAGCTGCATACCCAAAGCCTATTTTGCTTCTATCAGGATAGCCAACTTAATCTGGGTAGCCTATCCAAACCTTGCCAGTGTAAAGTAGGTCTGTATGCTAATACAAAGTGGCATAAACTGTAGCCAAATCCATCCACGAAGAAGACAGTCCATTGAGAATTGTCTGACTATTAATCTATGATTTGATCTCTCACCTCTCTCTCTAATTTAACGTTGTCAGTCTTTCATTTATCTTTCTTAAACGATCAATGCCTCTCCAGTTAGATATTTATGGTCTGGGGCCTTGTTTCGTAGTTGTTTCTTGTTGTTTGTCTCCTCATCCAAAACTAGAACAAGAGTTTATGCTTATTCCTACCTTAAATCATTGTGGAACTAACATTTGATTAATGGTTAGTGTTGGAAGACTACATTATTATTTTATTCATTATTTGGATAGCTATGTAGTGATAGATGCTCAGTGTTGGAGCATGCTTTTGTGCATGTCTCCTACAATTGTATAATTGTTTATTCTTGCTTTGTGCATAAAGCTCTAAAAGTGCTGTATTGCTGTGATAATACTAACAATACAATTTCAACCCAATTACTATAATTCTCTGTTCTTATCTGTTTCTATTTTATAGTTTTTGCTTCTTTATGGTATCAAAGTGGGTTAGGCATGTTAAAGTTACGCCACATGTGCTTTACACGTCATTTAAAGAACGGATTGTTCACATGCGACCTTCTGAAAATTTGCCACATGCTGGAAACCTTGCTGTTGAAGAACGTTAAGTAAAACTCTCACATTAAAAGTTAGAGAATCTAACAAGAGCTTCTGCACCATCATCTCATTGCCAATTTCCTTCTATTAGAAATTTCCAATGCATACGTGCACGTATTGCACCACCTAATCCTTAGGTCAAAATACGTATGTCAGGAACGACCCCAAGATAGATATTTTATTAAAATGGATGAATTCTGTTCAAAAACTGTGGTTCTTTAGACTTATACTTTGCCTACAGTAATACCTATTTGAGTATTTTTCTTGTGCTTTGTGAACTGCCCAAATTAATTACCTAAATGAATACTATTAATTCAAGTTAATGCTTCAAAGAATATTGATTCAAATTAATGCTATGGCCCAAGAGAGGGAAGCAATTATTAATTAAGGATAAAAATAATTGGAGAGTTTGTGATGGATGGCTCTCCTACTGACACAACGGAAATTAATTGAATTAAAAAAAAATTAAAAATAATGCAACACTATATCGTCATTCTTTGTTGAATTGTACCATTTCAAGCGTTGACCCTCCATGTGTAACCTCCCTTTTCCGCTACTTGTTATGTCGACATTCTCACAACACCCAAAATTAATACATGGGATTTCCGAACAAACTATTTTATGGTTGGTTGTTTCAATCCCTCTGAAGACAAATTCAAATCCTTTCAAGACAAAGTTGTCCATGTCCACCATTATTTTTCTCCATTATCTCTAATGCATCCCTTATTCCTGCATATACATGATTTCTGAGTTTTAAGATTATTGTTTTGTTTAGTTCATGACCTCATCACTTCTCCTTACCCTTTTTAAAAATTTTAAGTCTTTCCCTCTCTAGTCAATGACACAAAATACCCTACACTCTCCTATATAATAAACTGGCCCCACCCTTCAAACCTTCTCTCATTTTTCCTCTTTGTGATCACTTATTTTGATTGATTTTGAGTACTGTTCTTCAGATTCTCCTACTGTTTAAGAATTTCTAGGATGACAAACTAGAGCACATAGTTTTCTGGGGATTCCTCACGCCTCCGCCTATATTTCCAACTTTAGTTTTGTAGATTGCACATGTGACAAAGAAGAAGATGGGGACGGAAACAAACCGAAGCCCTCAAGTACAAACTGGCCGCGATTGCATCAATACGAGTTGCCAGTGCAATCGGTGTTGGCATTCGATTCTTGGGAAGTGTTGGAAATCCCTCCTTAGTGGAGTCAAGGAGTG